>JAOXYD010172855.1:0-10015 GCA_028565735.1 Pinacopodium congolense | reverse complement strand
CAACATGGTTTAATTCTTAGATTTGAGAAATCTACCTTGGTTATCATGAGGGCACTAATCTTGAATGGAATTTAAGATTATAACTTTTTAAACTTTAAGTCTAATGCCTATTAATTAATGAAATAACCAAAGATCAATTTAAGATGGTTAGAGAAAAGACATAGACTTAACCATAGCTTGTCTTGAGTTAATGAAGGCTCTGGATTAAAGATTCCAACATTTCATAACTTACTTAAGTCATTTGAAGCCTAGTCATTAACAATTTAATCATTTGGTAATCATTATGCAATTTGAAATTCAATTACAACGTTGGAATTTTTTTTAGGTTTGTTTTTAGTTTGTCTTGAGTCCAACTAACCCTTGTAGTCTAACCCTTAAGTTCCTTAGATACTTGTGATCCAATTGCCTTAGTAGTCATCAATACACATTCTCTATATGGGTTCGACATTCGAAGTCTTAAATGTGCTCGTCTTTATTACTTGTGACCGGTACACTGCCACTAAGTTGATTTGGTATTTTATTTGAATTGAATGTTAATTGATTAATTTATTTGAGCTAAAAAATTGATACCAAATCGACCTAGCAAGCCACTAAATTGGAAAGACCTAATCATAGAAAGAATGCCATAAGGAACTTCATAATCATCATAATATATCTTAGGTCTAACAATGCTATCCATAGAAATAGTTCTGTTTTCTAATGTCAATTCCATCATTGTAGGTTCTCTACTTTGTTCTTGAGGCCTAGAAACTAAATGTTCTTAATGCTTCATTTCTAAAGGATTTGCTTCTTTAGAACCTTTACTAGATGATGTGTTAGCCGTAGATTCTTTCTTTTGCCTACGAATGGTCCTTTCAATTTCAGGATCAAAATCAAGCTTCTCGGGCTTTTGGTCTCGAGTTTGCATACAGGATTAAAGAAAGCTAAGAAAAACAAAACAACTACTAAATAAAAGCAAACACACTTTAATTAAAAGCAAACAAAGCAATATGAACAATATTAACAACTTTAGAATAATTGACACCAATGCTTCCTAATGTTCCAATTATGTTAAATTCCCAACAATAATGCCAAAAAATTATTGTTGGTTATCTATTAGGATCAAATTATCCAAATTAATTACCAAATTCAACAATTGAAGCACTTTTCTTAAAAAAAATTTAAACTAACAAGTCGGTAAGTATACCAATCGCAAGTAATAAAGTAAGTAATTTAAACTGAAATTATGGTCCCACAGAGAATTAACAATGAACTTACTATGGAAATTGGATCATCATTATCTAAAGAGACCAAATTGAATGATTAATTAAGCAAAAATTATCAAACTAAACTAAAAGCTTCCAATTTTGCAAAGAAGACAAAGGTTGAATTTTATGATTAAATGGTTAAGGAAGTAGTTTTCAATGATCTAGAAGAATTAATTAAGGATTAAGAGACTGGTCCTAAGGCAACTTCACTAAATCAAGGCAAGGTTATGGTCAAATCAATGACTTTTCTCTAACTTTCCAAGTTTTATGGGTTAGTGCACTCATAAATCTAAGAACAAGGCTAAAAGTGAAAGAATCTTAACCTAAAAATTCATATTTATAGATTAACACCCTCAAGATTAATCCATCAATGGTCATGTATTGGTTAAAATCCAATTACTTACTGGTTTTCCAATGGATTAAGTGATTGGTCCTGTATTTAACGATTTATCATTTTTATATCAAATGATTCATTTAGGCCAAGCTTTAAGCATTAAAATAATAAAAGATAGCCCTTAATCACGTACAAGTATACATACAAATCATTTACTAACCATTCCTCAACCAAAAATTAACTCAGCCACTCATTTGAATCAAGAAAGAAGGCATATTCATCATGTTCTTAAACATATAAGAGAAAATAATGGATTTCAATACATTTACAGGTTTAGAATGCACCAAAAGTACCTACAAACATGTCTATAGATCTAAGATATGTGATTGAGCTTTCAAAATCCTAAAAAACAAACTAAATCTTTAAAAAATCAAAAAAATATGAAGAATATAAGAAAAGAGCCCTAACTCTAGGAGAATCTATAAATCTACTCTAAAATATGTTTCTCTCTGTGTTTCTTATTGATTTTTGGCTTTAGACACTTAATATAAATGTCAGCTACAAGTAGGAATCAAGTTGCATGAGTTGAAACCAATCAGATGCGAGATCTAGCTGGAACAAACTTGATATGTATTAAAATAGCACTTGATATAGAGTAAAACAACACCGTTTAACCCGCCATGTTTAATTCTCTAGATTAAGAAAAACACAAGTTTTTAATAGTTAAATGACACGGTGATAACTATTACTGTTTAACTCTTGAAATGCGAAATTCTGCAGTAAATTTTCTGATTTTCTTTACTTTTAAGCTTGCAACTGTAATGTACATTAATTCCAAAGATAATTAAAAACTTTAACATCAAATTGAGAGCAATGTACCTTAAATTGTCAATAAATTGATATCAAAATTCACTGAAATCATAAGCTAACATTGTCATAACAATATTGTCTCTTCCTCTTTGCAATGGTACTTGCTACATGCTTTAACCCCTCATTGTTTAGACAAATTGAAGCTCATAAATTTCAGGATGACCCATCTTTCTTCACCCTTTAGATGATCCAATCACTATTAATTAATGCCCCTTCCCTATATTTCTATAACTGTTAGAAATAATGGTGGTGCTAGTTTGGCTAAAAATTTACTAAAAGTTGAAGAATGATAACTTATCACTTAACTAAAAATACCAAACTTTCTAGCCTTAATTTCTCTAATTCTTGATCTATTCTAACAAAATAAGTTTAGGAAAAGGATAAAGCATCTCGAGAGCTTTCATGCAGTCCTAGATTACTATATTTGGTGGTTGGATGATGAGTTATGGTCATTAGAAGTTAAACATGTACAGTAACTTTTAGGGGGTATTAATGTGTGTGTGTGTGTGTGTGTGTGTGTGTGTGTATACAAATATAAGGGAGGGCATTAAAATCTCCTATCCTTACAAAAATAAATTCTTTCTTGAATTTACAATAATCTCTGTTAAAGAAATAAGTATGAATAGGTTTCTTGCATCTTGTTTTGTTTCCTAGGTCATTTCCTCAGCACCATCATTTTTCATAATACCTTAACCATTAGAATTTGTTTTAACTATAGTTGGCACACCTAAGAATCTAAAATAGCCATTGGCTCTTCCTCGTAGGTCAAGTTCTCGCTTACCTCCACACTCTACAATTGGAGTATATGAGAAGAATCATGAAAGTATTTGTAAAGCAAAGAGATGTGAAATACTGGTTGACTTGTGACATATCTGAATGTAATGTCAATCGATATGCCACATTTCTAACTCTTTCCGTTATTTTGTTAGGTCCAATATATCTTGAAGATAAATTCCCTTTCTTCCTAAACCTCATTAGGCCCTTCATTTAAGATATTTTTAGGAATATGAAATCTTCGACTTAGAGTTTTACTTCCTCATTCTTTGAGTCTGCATATCTCTTATATCTTCTGAAGGCCATCTTGAACCTTTGACTGATCAATAAGATATTCTCTTATGTGATTTTGATTAGTTTTGGGCCCTCTAACTGGTTTTCGTCTACCTCTTCTCAACACATCATCACCCATCTAATGCCTTATATGATGCCATCCCAATACTACTATGATAGCTATTAATATACGAAAACTCGATCAAAGGAAAGTGTGAATCCCAAATACTACCAAAGTTCATCATGCGTATTCCCAATATGTGCTAACCTCACTCTCAAAGTAGTTCGGTTCCCCTTGGGGATATTCAATTTTCCTTTTTTAAGGAAGGGAATGCAATGAAAAATAATAACCTAAGTTTTTCTAGGATTGTCCACTGATTTGAGGATGGAATATTGTGCCAAAATCTAATCTAGTGCCTAATGTTTCTTGTGATTTCCTCCAAAACTATGATATGAACAAGAACACTCTATAGAGACACACCTTCTACTTTATATATGCTCATGCAAACTTAGATACTAAGTATGTGGTTTTCATTGGTAAGAATTGGGTTGATTTTTTCAATCTATTTATGATCACCCAAATCAAATCACATCAATTCTTTTTATACGGTAAGCTAACAACGAATTCCATTTTGATCCTTTTCTATTTCCATTCAAGAACTATCAATGGTTGTAGCTTACCTAAGGGCCTTTGATGTTCTAATTTTATCTATTAGCATGTTAAATACCTAGAAACATACTTAATTACATCCTTTTTCATACCATCCCACCAATACGTATCCTTAAGATTATGATACATCTTGGTAGATTCTTAATGTACACTATACAATGTATGGTGTGCTTCCTTTAAAATGTTCCCCTTTACGTTTTCTACATTTGGAATGCATAGTCTTCCATTCATCTTCAGGATGCCTCCTCCATTGATCTCAAATATATGTGGTGGCCTTCTTGAACATCATATATAAGTTTTTGAAACTTAAGATCTTGACCTTGACTGACCTTGATCTTGTCTAACAATTTCAGCGACACTCTAATGTTGGCTGTAATACTCCTGAATCAAAAATCTAAAACTAAGCACCTTGATCCATTGGACCATATACCTCCTTGATCAATGATTCCTCTCTATTACAATATGTGTCAAACTACCAAAAGACTTCCTAATTAGTGTATCTACTTTAACATTTGTCTTCCTAAGATGATACTAAATAGTGTAGTCATATTCTTTTAGCAGGTTCTTCAACCTTCTTTGCCTTAAATTTAAGTCTTTTTTGGTAAGATATATATTTTAGACTCTTGTGATCTCTATAAATCTCATACATCTCACCATATAAATAATGCTTTTAAGTCTTTAAAGCAAAGATCACTACTACAGTCTCTAAATCATAAATAAAGTAATTTTGCTTTTACTTTTTCAACTACCTAGAAGAATAGACAATAACCCAACCATTCTGCATCAATACACACCCTAATCTAACTCTTGAAGTATCACAATATACTAAAATTCTCTATCTCCAGTTGGTAAAGCTAGTATTAGTGGTTACATACTCTTTAGCTTTTGGAAGCTCCCCTTACAGGCATCAAACTAAATGAACTGGGCATTTTTTTCATCAATTGAGTTAACGGGATACATCTTGGAAAAATATTGAATAAATATTTGATAATGGCCTCCTAATCCCATAAAGCTTCACACTTTTGTCACCATTTTTTTTATTTTTAAATTTTTTATAACGTTCACCTTTTTTAGGTCCACTTGTATTCCATCTTAAGAGACCAAGAGGCCTAATAATGCAATACTCTCTAACAAAAATTCACACTTCCAAAACTTAGCATATAGTTGATGATCTCTAAGTGTTTTCAGTATTATTACCAAATGTTAGGTATGCTCCTTGTCTATTCGTAAATATACCAAAATGTCATCTATAAAAACAACTAGAAACCTATCTAAGATTTGAATACCTTATTCATTAGGTCTATGAAAGCTACTGGTGAATTGGTAAGGCCAAATGACATTAATAAGAATTCACAATTGTTGTATCGAGTCTTGAAAGTAGTTTTAAATATATCCTCTCCTCTGATCCTCAACTGATAATATCTAAATATTGGGTCAATTTTAAAGAAAACACTCTAAAGTTGATCAAACACATCATCAATTCGTGATAATGGACACTTGTTGTAGATGATCACCATATTCAAATACTTAATAGTTTATATATAACTGGAGAGAACCATCCTTCTTCTTTACAAAAAGTACTAGTGCATCCTATGGTGATTTGTTAGACTTAATGAAATCCTTGTCTAACTAATCTTGTAATTACTCTTTTAATTCTTTCAACTCTATGGGTGCCATTTTATATGGAGGTATAAAAATTGATGTTGTACTAGGGATGGGATTAATGCAACACTTAATTTCCATCTCTAGAGATATCAAAGGTAACTTACCATGAAATATATTTGAAAACTTTCAATCCACATGAACATTCCGAAGGTCATTAATTTCTGTAAATAAATCCTTGACAGAGGTTAAAAGTCCTTGACACCCTTATTTGAACATCTTGTTGGCTACTAACATTGAGACTATGTTGGATGAGATGACCTTTTTATCTCCTTCAAAAGTAAACTTTACATCATCTAGAATTCAAATAATCACTTTTGTCTCTTGACAATCTAGGGTGACATAATGGCTAAATAACCAATCTATTCCCAATATTACATTGAAATCTATGACTAGTAATACCATTACGTTTACTACTAACATACTACCATTGATCGTTATGAGGCATTAGTAGTAACTTTGATCCTTCTATTTGACATCACTAAGACATGTGGAAATAGACAATGATTCTTCCATCCTATTTGGCATTATCTTTAGTTTCATAGAAAATTTAGTGAAATATAAAAAAATGAGTCACTTTTGGATCTATCTAAACTATAACCTCTAATTCATAGATGAAAAAAATACTTAATACCATTATATTTGAAGCTTGTGAATCTTGAGAAGTGAGGGTGAATATTCTTGTTGACTGTGACCTATCAATTAAAAACTTAAGGACTATCCTTGACCATAGCCTCCAAACTATGTACCTAATATTTCCTTCCAAAATCTCATCCTTGTTGACGGTAAAAATGTGATTCTCCATATTGTTACTAAAATGGAGGCCGCACCATACTAAAAGAAGGTTGTTGATATCTCATTATTGGACAGACTCTAATCAGATGCCTATATTGACCACATCTGTAATGAGCTCCTAAGAATATGTAGTATAGGCCTTTTTATGCTCTACCACACTGCAAGCAAATAGAAGATGCCATGCTTAACCATTATGCCCGAAGCTCTGCTTGCTACTATTATTACTTGCTCCAGATTCAAACCTAAATCTTCTCAGATGACTGCAACCAAATCTCATCTTATCATGAGCACAAATGACCTTTGTCTAAAGCTACCAATCTTAAAGTATCTTAGCAAAAAATTTAGTTACGGTTACTACAACTACTGAAAGTTGGGTGGTCCTATTGTATAGATCTTGTGGTCTCCACTAGTCAAGTTATCTTACTCAATGAGGATTCTCTCCAACTGCTTGGCTATATCTACTAAGTTAGAGAACTTCTCCTAATAACTCATAGTTATGCTAACCAAAAAAAAAAATCCCAACCCTAATACATATTTATTATTCTTTCTCAATTCATTTGAAAAATTTCCAAAGCACACACTTAATCGGATGAAGTTAGTGGTATACTCATCCATAATCATATCTCCCTTACATAGATTTAAAAACTCTACCTTGAGTTCCTCTTAAGCTAAGAATGAGGGGAAATAATTGATAAACCTTTTTCTAAACTACGACCAGGTCATGAAAACTAGGTATGGAAAAATGTGGTCTCAATATCAATCATTGGTTACTCCTTGCAAGGATAACTCCACAATCCCACCAACTATATATTAGAACAGTACAACTTCCTACCTTGCATCTCCACCTCATTGATGAAGTCAGTGGCTTCTCTAAATCTAGTTCTATATCTTTGAATATGTTGTAGACAACTATATATCTGACATCTTTTATTTTAGGGCAATAGTTAATAAGGGAACTTGTTATTTTTGATGGTATTACTACTGCATCATCATCAAAACATGGCATTATCAGCCTCTATCCTTAATAAAAAAATCCTACATGCCAAATACAGGTGTCTTAGAAAACTCCTTACGACATTTGTAGCCCCTCTGTATATGCCTCTCTGACTCTAGTCATCTTGTGCTTTATCGCGCCTCCTTGTTGACACTAATATAAGTCTCATCTTGCGTCAAGGCCTCATCATAGTCCTCTTGGTAAAAGTAGTCAAGGAATCACATATGTCAATTCATGATAAAAAAGATGTAAAGAAATAATCAGCACCACTGATTAGAACAAATAAATATTCTGAATAAAGGAGTTAATTTAAAGATGAATTAAGTTCTTATATGTTTATAGTAACAAATAAAATAACACTCTAGGCTTTAAACCTATAACCTGAGCTCTAATACCAACTTTGTCATGATCTAAAATGGCCTTGTGTCCAGTATTTGAAACCCAAGAACCAAAGCCCTCAAATCCCACTTAAGCTTGATTATAATTGACAAAAATATGCACTAAATTGAAAAATAATAATAACAAGGTATGGTTAAGTACATAAGCAATAGATTACAATTCTAGCTTGTTTAATAAGAAAATTAACAATATAATAATCCATATTAATGAGGATGCTAGAGTACAAATACAAGCAAATGCAAATGACAAATATACATATAATTAGGAGACTGTAGTCAAAATTCATTAATTTAAATCTGGTGGTGGCTGACCTAAAAAAAATAATGGAAGGAAGTCAAACCTCATTGAATAAGTTCACATTGCCCTGCGATATCTAGTGACATGCTCACAAACACTATAAAAGTTGTACCAGCATAAGCATACGTATATGATGCATGATAAATCACATATAACGCATAAGAAATTATGAAGAAGGAATATTTGTAGGACCTTAATCTCTAAAGGTAATCCTTACAATGCTAAACCTCAAATAGCTTAGAGGAGCTAAGCATTACCAATAGCCCACTTATACACCTATTCTCATAATAGACATATGGTTCTCTTAGTTTAAAGGGTTGCAAGAAACAAATCATTACCAATAAATTGGTCCTCACTCATTATGTCAAAAGTTGTAATCATATCAATAATGAACATTACAAATAAGGACCAAATTAAGAGCCAAGTATCAATAAGGATCGGTCTATAACATATTTTAATATCATTATAATTAGGTTCATATAGTCGTGATATATACCTATTAGTTGACATTTCCTACAAAGTCATCCTGCTCCATAATCACAATCACACACACTTAAAATATCAATCACACAATTCCAACAAGTAATTATTTAGTCATATGATGTTCATCATAAATGCGTGCAGAATGGCATTTCCTATGTTTTTACTGTTGTTAAAAATAATGATAGTGCTAGTTCGGCTAAAAAATGGTTAGAAGGTGAAGAACGACGACATAACTAAGGGTGCCAAAATTTCCAGCATTCATTTTTTTTATTTTGAGTCGATTTTGATGAAAAAAATTTAGGAAAAGGATAGAGCATCTTAAAAGCTTTTCATAAGGTTGTGATTTTCAAAAGTTAAACATATACAATAACTTTTAAGGGTGCATTAAAAAAAATGAGAAAGATGGAGTGTAGAAGATATATATATATATATAAGTATAAAGGAGGATATTACATAATATTTTATTAAATGTCTGATAGGCATAAAGGGTATTCAAATCGCTTCTACCCAATAAATGGAGCCAAATTTCTGTAATTCCAAGTTTGAGAACTAAAGATGTTAACAAGAAAATGGGTTAAAAGACATTTGAGATTCGAGAATAGAAGGTTTAATCATTTATCTTAGTCTTATTTATTTTTTTACTTTATAATGTAACCTTCATTTGTTATTGTATTGTTGTTTTAGTCCATAGCTTATGCAACTATATTTATTTCTAAATTTCATACCCATATGGATATGGGTGCATTGAACCATAATTCAAGGGGTTTGCTTCAAACCAATGTTTCAAAAATCAGTACCATATCGGTATTGATTTTCATCCTAAAATACAACTGTATTTATATCGACCAATATCGATATCGATACCGGACAATTTTTTAAATTAAAAAATAGTTCCTAAATTTTTTAAAATCTATAAAATGGTCCATATATATATTATGATGTATAGAGTTTAATTTTATTTCGACCTTATCTCAAGAAAATAATGATACAATCATATTAGTTTTCATATATTTTTATATAAATAATAATTTAAATTAATATAAAAAAGTATTCAATTCTTATGCAGTAACACAATTACAAAATTAAAAATAATACATTTTTATATAAATTGTATTATTTTATATAGGTTTTAACTTTTATATTTATCAAAGGTTAGGCTCAAGTAATTACATATTCAACTAACACTCATTACAAACATTCAAAAACTTCGAATTATC
>JAOXYD010172845.1:0-10015 GCA_028565735.1 Pinacopodium congolense | reverse complement strand
TTCATTTTTCATTTATGCTTATCTTTGAATGATGGTGCCATAAGTTGAGTTTGATTATGTGTACTAATGAACAGTAGTCATGATATGCATATTAGCTTGATACTTGAGTTGGCCAAAGTTTATGGGATTGCACGCTTTGATCTTTGTGAAAATAAAGTGACGGAATTGATTGGTTGTGTTTGATTTTGCTTGAGGACAAGTAAAGATTTAAGTGTGGGGAAGTTAATAGATGTGCATTAGTATGTGTTTTTATAAGTTTTTGGCATGTGTTCCTTTGCATTTAGGTTTAATTTGTTGTGTTTAAGACTTATTTTGTGTGTTTTTATTTAGTATAATCATCATTGTTATTTATTTAGTGTTTTCATTTATGTTTTGTGTTTTATCATTTAATTGTTGATTTTATGTGAGAATTAAATTTATTAGTTTATTTATTTATTTATTTTGTAGGATAAACTTGTTCTTGAATGAACTTATTGCTATTATGAACTTGTTCATATATGAGTTCACAATCTATATGATTGAACTTATTGCTATTATGAATGGCTAAACTTGTTGTATGATTTATCATTTGAACTATTTGTGAAATTTTGGTTGTCGATTTAATGTTATAGATGTTTGTGTTGTCTATTGAGCTTAAACCCCACAACAAATCAAGAGAGTGAGTTAGGTAATCTGTTTTTAGATTTACAATGGGAGTTGACGTTTAATAGACCTATAGATAACAAGTTATTGATATGTTAGGAAGAAATTTCAACATATTGATATACTGCCTATAGGGTCGCTTCACATCTAGTTGAATGTTTAGAAAAGGCTTTCCATTTTGAGAGATCCCAAAATTAATCCTAATTTATTTAACTAATGACATTTAGTTGTGCCTTGAGAGAGGGTAGCTACAATTTTAAGAAATCTTGGGTCAAGCATAAATTGAATCAATCAACCAGAGGGAAGTAAATAGGGATAACAAAATGTCCTAGTTTTTAATCTTGTTTTCTCTAAGTTTTAGTTTATGGTTTTGGCATTAATTGGGTATGCTTGTTTTTATTTTTAGTTTTTTTTTCATTTTACTTATCTTTTTAAATTTGTTTTAATCGATTTCTTAAATAAAGCACAAGGGATTGATATTCACTTTTCATTATAAGTTATGACCCATATACTTGCGATTTTGAGCGTAAAACTTGTAGTTTGTTTTGCATTCAACAATGATCATGGCATCTTGCATAATTTTTCTACACCTAAGACACTACAACAAAACAGTGTTGTAGAGAGAAAGAATAAGTCTTTATAAGAAATGGCTTGAACCATAATTAATGAATATGATTTACCTAAGTATTTTTAGGTTAAGTGGTTGCATGTGCATGTTATGTCATTAATAAAGTGAACATAAGAAATAAAATGGATAAGACGTCCTATGAAATTCATCCAAAATTAGTCATTTCAAAATTTTTAGCTGCAAATGTTATATTTTAAATACTAAAGATAGTTTAGGTAAGTTTGATTCGAAAACAAATGAAGGCATCTTTTTTGGCTATTCATTGTCTATTAAAGCATATAGAGTTTTTAACAAAAACAATCATGTATTAGAAGAATCTATGCACGTTGCATTTAATGACATTTTAACCCTTTGAAAGAAAGAGAATTGTTAAGAATGATGATATAGATTTGTCTAAGAGTTTAGATAACCCATCATTTGAAGATGAAAGATAACATTTGAATCAAGTGAAAAAAGGAGGGATGAAGAGCTACCAAGAGATTGGAGCTACAAGAAGGATCATCCTTTCAACTAATTAATTTGTGATATCTAATAAAGGATAACTACTTATTCTCATTTCAATCTATAGCATCTTGCATTTATTTCTAAGATTGAGCCTATGACTATTGAATAAGCTTAAGAAGATGAAATTTGGTTTTTGGCTATGAATGAAGAGTTAAATTAATTTGAAAGAAACAAAGTTTGGAGTTTAGTACCTAGACTTAAAGACCATCTGATAATGGGTACTAAATGGGTATTTAAAAACAAATTAGAAGAACAAGGAAACATAGTTAGAAATTGTTAGGCTTTGGTTTTAATGTGCTTTTATATGAATTTAATACAATTTTAAGGCACATTACTTCCAAATTGTTGTTAAAGTGATTAATTATATTTACAAATTTTGTATATGCATATGGAAGCGAATTCTCCAATAAAATTTGAGATTATACAGCAAAAGTTTGAAATTTGGACTAAAACAGTGACTTCATCCAGCCAACCGTAATGCTTCATAACCCGCCATTTTACTCTTCAAGACAAAGACAATTACGATGGTTTTATAGCTCGCCGGTTTACTCCTCTTTAAGTGCCATTTTGGTAGCTGTCAAAATATTTCTAGCTACAAATTACTCTCCACTTACTGCAACTTGTTCAACTTGTTCCTACTTATAACCAACATATATAAGAAACTCCATAGTCCATTTTTAGAGTAGTTAGGATGGATTTGAAGGGAGAATTCAAATCAAACATCAAATTATCTTCTTCTTTCCTTAGTTTTTAGATTTTTCTTTTCTTTTTCTTTTCCTTTTGTATATTGTAATTTAAGGTTGTTTTGAGGATTCAAGGGAGTTCATAGATGTGTTGGGAGGTTGTCTATCAATTGTTTCCATCATTTTTTGCTTTCTAAACTTTAAATCTCTTGTTTTATGTTCGTTTTGTTCATATATGGCAAGAACATATGATGTTTGTTTCAATCCAAATTTTCTTGTTTATGTATGATGTTTTAAGTTAAATTCTAGCTAAGGGCAGGTTCTTGAATGTCTTGAGTGAGTTTATAACACATGATTGGATGATAATCTTTGTTTAATTAAGATCATAATGCTTATTTTGAGTTGGCCACTTAGAATATGATTTAAGATGATTAAGGATCTGACAATATGTACTTTAATCAATGGAAAATTTAGTAAACAACATGGTTTAATTTAAGGATCTGAGAAATCTACCTTGGTTATCATGAGGGCACTAATCTTGAACATGGTTTTTAGGATTAGAACTTCCTAGGCTTAAGACTACATTTTAAACTTGTGAGAGGACCAAACCATGAACTAAAAATGTTAGAGAAAAGGCAATGACTTAACCATAGCTTTGTCTTGATTTAGTGAAAGCCCTTAATTAGAAATTCTAATCCATTTCATAAATTACTTAAGTCATTTAGGCCTTGTCCTTAGTAAATGAATCATTTGGTAATCCTTAGATCACTTGGAATGCAACTTCAATATTGGAAGCTTTTTAGTCCTTTTTATTTAAATTAACCCTCTTTTAAATTAAAAATCTTGATTTCCTTAGATAATTGTAATCCAATTTTCTTAGTAGTCATACATTTTCTCTGTAGGTTTGACATTTCGGAGTCTAAAATGTGCTCCACTTTATTACTTGTAACCAGTACACTACCGTGAAGTTAGTTTGAATTTGAATTTAAATTTGAATTGCATGAGAATTTATTGATTTATTTAGCCAAATTAGTGATATCAAACTAACAAAGCAAGTTTTTATTGTCGTTGCCTAGGAAAATAATTATGATATTAGGAAAATATTAGTGTTAATTACTCTATGGTGTAAATATTATTTATATTATTTATATTTTGTTTGCCTTTGCTTATCTTTCTTGTGTGTTTACTTTTGTGTTATTTTCTTATTAGTTTTAACTTTTTTTCTTATTTCCTTTAACTTGATTCTTAGTTTGTGCTTCATTTGAATATTAGTTTAGTAAGAATCAAGTTAATTTAGAAATAGAACATCATAAGCACTTAAATGTTCAACCTCCTAAAGAACCAACCATGTTGGAATTGACCATACGAACTAGGTGTGGTCCTAAGTCTAGTATTGTTCGGCCTAAGATATATTTAGATGATTTTGAAATTCCACATGTTGTCATTTTTTTGATAAGATCTCCTCTGTTTAGTGGTTCATCCTTAGAAAATCCAAATGATTATTTAAGAAATTTTATAGATATTTGTGATCTCTATAAAAGTCCTAGTATTTCAGATGATGCCACTAGACTTAGATTATTTCCATTTTCTCTTAAAGATAGAGTTCGCATATGGTTAAAAACTTTCAGACCTAATTCTATCATAACTTGGGATATGTTTACAAATATCTTTTTATCTTAATTCTTTCCCCCAGCTAAGATAGCTAAATTAAAATTTTTGATTTCATCTTTTAAGCAATATGAGAGTGAGAGTGTACCTGAGTCTTGGGAGTGATTTAAATAATTACTTAGCACCTATCCTATGCATAACTTTATTATTTTTTAGCAAGCGCATATCTTTTACTTAAGATTCACACCATCCACTCGTAATATTATAGATGTTATTACTAGCAGTACCCTGATGAGAAAAACTACAAGTGAAGCATATAGGTTAATTAAGGATATGGCATCCAATAGCTTTCAATATGATTATGAGCCTTTTCGTAGGCAATCATTTAGAGTTCAAGCTATTAATGATGTTCTAAATTTACAAGATCAAATAATTGGCCTTAATAAGCAATTAGAATATTTATAAACTAAAATTGGTAGTAATGTGTTTAAAAACCCTATAGTTTATAATTATTGTGGTAGTTCCTTTCATAGTTCAATAGATTTCCAAGTTATCCCTTCTTATATCTCTAAACCTTACCTAGATCATTATCTTTCTAATTGGCAAAGAATGGACTCTTATAATCCTTATAAGGGAGCTACCCCACTTTTTCATCAAACTATCATCTAGCTATTGAAAATTTGCAAAATCAATCTCAGTTTTAATCTCAAAACTCCAAGTATACGGGTCGTAACTTGTAGTAAAAAGCATATATCGATCCCATAAAGATTGTATCTGGACACCCTATCAATTTGACTTACACTTTGATCAAGAAACTGATTTAAACAAAAAAGATAAGTAAAATGAAAACAAGCTAAAGATAAAAACAAGCAATGCAACTTAAGTTAAAACCACAAACTAAAAATTAGAGAAATCAAGATTAAAACTAGGACTTGTTGTTATCCCTATTTATTCCTCTTTGGATTGTTGATTCAATTTATTTTTGGCCCAAGATTTTCAAATATTTTAGCTACCCTCTTTTAAGGCACAATTAAATGTCACCAGTTAAATAATCTAGGATTAACTTAGTGATCTCTAGACATGAAAAGCATTTCCTTAACATTCAACTAGATATGAAATTATCTTATAGGCAACACATCATTATGTTGAAATCTCTTCCTAACATATTAATACCTTGTTATCTAGGTCTATTAAATGCTAACTCTCATGGTACATCTAACACGAATTACCTAACTCACTCTCTCAATTTGTTGCAGGGTTTAAGTTCAATAAACAACAAAAACATTTAATATATTAAATCAACAATCAAAGGTTTACAAATAGATCTAATAATAAATCCTAAAATAAATTTAGCCTCTCATCATAAGAAATAGTTCAACCATATCTATGTTCTTAAAAATACACAACATATTGAGACAACATAAATAAAATAAATACAAGAGTGGTTGTCTCCTTTTTGTATGAAAAAATATGAAAATGAAAACTTAATGATTGCTTCTTACTTTTCTTCTCTTGGCGGAATGTGTTCTTTTTATGGAGGTTGAATCCCTAGTTTTTATGGCTGCGCTCTCCCTCTCTTCTTTGACTTTTGGCCTTTTATACAATGTTTGGAGCTGCTTAGGGTTGAAGGCAAAAAAGCTGCATCATTTCTTCTTTGTTTTAAACTTATTTTTAATGAAACAACGTGTCCTAGATGTAATACGGCAAGTAAATACAAAGGTTTGGAAATACAACCTGCCATAATAGTGTTTATAAAATACGACAGGCTATGAAGTTATATCAACGACGTAATAACCTATTGTATATTTATGTGAAAGACCACTATTCATGAACCTAAAAATCATTTTGGCCCAATGTGCTCCTCTCCTGGAAACTTTGCTTTTTGACCAATTTGGTCTTTACTTGATCAAAGATTGGTGGAGAGGTCTTGTTTTTGGTCAATCACGTCTTTGCTTGGAGAGGAGGACTTGGAGTTGTCAAAGGTGGGCATGCTCTCCTTGCATGGCTTCATTCCTTGGTCTTGGTCTTGGTCTTTAAAAATGCTCATGGACGAATTTTTCTTTGGTTGGTCAAAAGGTGGAGAGTTGACTTGGTCCAATTAATCACTCAGGCAATCTCCCTCGTCCAAAATTTATGCAATGCCTATGCCTTTGTAATTCATGCCTCGTGATACATGTTCTTCCTTGCTTTGAAGGCTTAATGCCTTATAACTTAAGAAACTTATTCCATGCTTCATGCATTGCTGAATTTTGCTTGCTTTTTTTTCTTTTTTTTTTTTCATTTCAACTTTCTTCAACTTTAATTTGTCCTACACCATAAATAAATACACTAATAAGATTTAATTCTGACCCAAAATCAATAATTAAATGCTTAAATATAAAACATAAATAAAAATACCAAAATAATCAAAACTTACTCCATACTAATACAAAATATAAAAGAAACAATAATGAAGATCATACTAAACAAAAACACATAAAATAATCCTTAAAATACAACAATATCAACCTATCATGCAAGAAACACATGCCAAATACTTGGAAAAACTTATATTAATGCCCAACTATCAACTTTCCCATACATAAATATTTGCTTGTCCTCAAGCAAATCAAATACAACCATTCAATTATATCACTTTATTTTCACAAAGATCAAAGCATGCAATCCCTAAAACTTTAGCCAACTCCAGTATCAAGCTACTACATATATCATGACTACTTTTTATTAGTGTACATAAGCAAACTCAACATATGAAACTATCGGTCAAAGATAAGTATAAACGTAAAATGAATCTTCCTCACGGTTTAATTCATTTCCCTCAGGTGTTTGATGGTTCATGTTTCGCCCAAACTTCCTATACGAAACCACACTATCATAGGCTTGCTAATACACCAATTTTTTTCTAAAATGATTACATGCTAAAATAAATCAAAAGAACTTTGCTTCAGGTTGTAATGTGGCTAGGGTCAAGGTGGGTTAAAAGGGTTAAAAGTTCATCACAAGCATTCATAAAGTATCAAGTGCATAAAGGGATAACAAAATAGATTTCTGAGATACACAAATGCATAACTCTACTACTCCATACTTATTGATGCTATGAAATGTTATTCCTTTTTCGTTTCTTTCTTTTTCTCTTTTTTTCTTTTCTTTTTGAACAATACTAATGAAATAATAAACAAAACAATAGTTAAATGAAATGTGCTAAAAAAGTAGCAGTATCATTAAACTCATCTAAGAAAAAAAAATGTAGCCAAAAATCTCAAACTAAGCTTGTGAATTGGTAGGCTAATGGGATTTTGGCTTTTAAAATTGGGTGTTTTCTAGAAACAAAAACGGTTAAGGCTCAACGGGGTAGCAAGGGATAATAAAAGGTAGGCCATTTAAGATAAGGGTTAACACAAAAATTGTCTTAATCATTTCTATCTAGCATGTGTCCAGTAGATTTAAATCGATTCGGAGAAAGTTTTAAAGGTAATTACTTAAGGAAGCATCACACATAGAAAGTTATGAAATGACTATATAATGGAGTCATAAAGGCTGAATTCCTCATATAACTCAAATGAAAATTCATTATGCATCTCTACACTAGCTCATTGCTCAAGTGTCAAGTTCTGAGTAAGCTTATGTAACCAGCTACTTTCATCACTCATCATGGTTCACTCTCTACTCAAATAACCTAATCCAAGTTCAAGCATGCATTTAATCTCATTCCAACTAGCATGATAGAATCTCATGGCAATACATTCAAAATGATTCAAGTGTAGTTCCATTTTTTACACAAAACAACACCCTAATATGCTTAAAACATACATCTTATATAACAAAATGCAAACAATGCAACATATCTTAAAAGACATGCAAAAATGCAAACACAAATGCAAAAAATGCAAAAACTACCTCCCCACCTTGAACAACACATTATCCTCAATATGAAAAGTAAAACACATAAAACCAAAAAACATCACGATGAAATACTAAACATATAAGAAATAAACAACACAAGAAAATAAGGGTAAGAAGGGCTTATAGTGGTGGGGCAAGGGAGGTGGCGCATATGTCCTCTCTTCCTTTGACAAGCAAGACCTTTTTCCTCACTTCCATTAGTTCTCCCTCAAACTATGTTGCACAAAAAATCTTCAAGCAATCATCAAGTAGCATAAACATCAAGATATTAAAAGGGAAACAAGCTAAGATCAAACAAACTAAAAAACAAAGCAAACATAAAACCAAAAAAAGAAAAATAAACTAAAAATATATATGCTAAGTTAAGGTCATTAGCTTGACCATCACCAATTCAATCAATCAAAAGGTTAAAAGGGAAGAAACTACTCCCTTTTGTCTTAAAGGAAAGTTTCCAAGATACAACTTGCCATGATGCCCAAAAGTCTTGAACATTATTCTCTTGAAGCCTTTTAGTCCAACCTTCCCATGCTCGCAAATGTGAGCCACCTTAAATGGTCTTCTCCCCCTAGATTTGAGTTTATAAGGACTCAACTTCAACTTTGCTCTAATCTTCTTCTTTCTAACCTTAACTACCATCTTCTCTTATTCTAAGGTTGAATTGCTACAGATAATCATGGGTATTGTTTCTTCTTTACTCAAGGAGGCATGTATCAAGTTTGGTAGTAAGGATTGTAACTTAAGTATCGGTGGTATCACAAAGGAAAATAGGGTAAGGGCATTTGTTTTTCCTAAAGGTTCTTACTTCAACCTCTCACCTAACTCCTCCTTCTTCCTAACTCCTTCATCATCTTTCAAATCTGGCTTTCTCTCATGCTTCATCTCTTGATTTTTTTACAGTCATCAATCACATCTAACTTCATAGAAGAATTTCTTTTCACTAGAATTTTTAACTTCTTGCCCATGTTAAATAATATTGCTCATCACCAATGCGAAGGACTAATATTCCTTTATGGACATCAATCAATGCCTTACCAGTTTTCATGGAAGTTATACCAAGGATCAATGGGCAATTACTATCCTTCTCAAAATCAAACACCATAAAATCAACTAGAATGAAGAACTTATCTACTTTGACAGACACATCTTCCACCAATCCGAATGGCTTCCTTATTGTTTGATCCACTAGTTATATGAGGATGGAAGTTAGCTTCACCTCACCTAACCTCAATTTCTTGAAAATAGATAAAGGCATCAAGTTAAAACTTGCTCCTAAGTCCAATAAACATGCAAAAAATTCCAAGTTACCAATAATACAAGGGAAAGTGAAATTCCCTAAATCTTACAGCTTGGATGGCATATGGCTGGTGATAAGTGAGCTACAACTCCCTATTAATTCCACTGTTTAGTTGCCATCCCAAGTCCACTTTTGGTTAGCATATCCGGTAGAAACTTAGCATACTTGGGCGTATTTAGTATGGCATCCAAATGTGACTGCTTATTCACCTTTTCAAATAACTTAGAAACTTGTGCAGCTGTTAAATTTTGTTGGAGCCTTTATAGATAGGGAATTCTTGGCTTATATGGTGGTGGTGGGATGTGGGGCTTCTCCTCCTCCTCCTTTTCCTCTTTAGCCAGACTTTTATCTTGTGCATCCTCATCCTTCTCACTTGGCTCCTCGATTTCCTCTTCAGTTATAATTTTGATACCCTACTTTCTCCCTTGGATTGGACTCTGTATTGCGAGGTAGGCTACCTGCATTTCTAAAAGATAAAGCATTGGCAAGTTGATCTACCTGTACTTCCAAGTTATGGATGTATGAAACATGATTCTTCGTAATTTGGTTGAACTTTGCCTCCTGGCTTGCAAATTTGGTGCCCATAACATCCATCATCTTGTCCATCATCTTGTCCATCTTACTCTCCAAAGCTCTAGGGCGATCTTATTAAAATCTAAGAGGTCTTTGTTCTCTCACTTGGCTACCTACATTGTTAAAACTCCAAGAAAAATTGGGGTAGTTTTTTCACCCAGGATTATAAGTGTTAGAGTA
>JAOXYD010172824.1:0-10016 GCA_028565735.1 Pinacopodium congolense | reverse complement strand
CTATTCGAAGGCCGAGCTGTGCCTGATGGAGCCGAAGGCGCCTTCCTGCGCGATCGTGATCTTCGGCGCCACGGGCGACCTGACCAAGCGCAAGCTCATCCCGTCGCTCTTCCACCTCCAGAGCGAGGGGCTTCTCCCCGCGCAGTGGAGGGTCATCGGCGTCGGGCGCCGGGCGTTCACCGACGAGGCCTTCCGCGCGCAGATGCGCGAGGGCCTACCGGCCGCCGCCGACGACGCCAAGGTCGCGGAATTCCTGGGCCGCCTGAGCTACGCCGAAGGCGACTTCACCGACCCCGCTTTGTACGCGGCGCTGACCGAGCGCCTGCGCGAAGGCGACGAGAAGTTCGGGCTGGGCGGACGCCGCCTTTTCTATCTGTCCACGCCGCCGTCGGCCTACCCGGTCATCGTCGAGAAACTGGGTCAGGCCGGCCTGTCGAAGCCTGCCGCCGTCGGTTGGGCGAGGGTGGTCATCGAAAAACCCTTCGGCGTCGATCTGGCCAGCGCGCGCTCGCTCAACGAGACCGTCCACCGCGCCTTCGACGAGTCGCAGGTCTACCGCATCGACCACTACCTGGGCAAGGAGACGGTGCAGAACATCAGCGTGTTCCGATTCGCCAACGCCCTCTTCGAGCCCTCCTGGAACCGCAACTGCGTCGATAATATCCAGATCACCGCCTTCGAAGAGCTCGGTGTCGAGACGCGCGCCGGCTATTACGACGGTGTGGGCGTCGTGCGCGACATGTTCCAAAACCACCTCCTTCAATTGCTGGCCCTGATCGCCTCGGAGCCCCCGGCGCGCTTCGAAGCCGACGCGGTGCGCGACCGTAAAGTCGACGTGCTTAAGGCCGTGCGGCTGGCCGACGGCGGCGCCGTGCGCGCGCAGTACGGACCGGGGAGCGCGGGGGGCAAGCCCGCCCTCGCCTACCGCGCCGAGCCGGGCGTGGCACCGGGCTCGGTTACGCCCACCTTCGCCGCGCTCAAGCTCGAGATCGACAACTGGCGCTGGCAGGGCGTGCCGTTCTATCTGCGCTCGGGCAAGCGCATGGGCGCGCGCCTGACCGAGATCGCCGTCACCTTCAAGCGCGTGCCGGTCTCGATCTTCGAGCCGCTCTTAAGCGAGCACCTGACGCCCAACGTGCTGCGCTTCCGCATCCAGCCCAGCGAGAGCGTCACGATGGGGTTTGAGGCCAAGCACCCGGGACCAAAACTGTGCCTGAGCACCGTCAACATGGACTTCTGCTACACGAAGACCTTCGGCGTCCCGCCGCCGGAGTCCTACGCGCGCCTGTTCCTGGACGCACTCGTCGGCGACCAGACCTTGTTCGCGCGCAGCGACGGCGTCGAGTCGGCGTGGGGGATCGTGGACCCGGTCCTGGAACGCTGGGCCGCGCAGGGCGAGAAGGGTCTCGCGTCCTACGCGGCCGGCTCGTTCGGGCCGAAGGAGGCCGACGACCTGCTCGCGCGCGACGGCCGCAAGTGGGACCTGAGCGGAGAGGGGCATGTCTCGAGCTGTTAAGGCCGTTCTCGTCCTGGCGGGCGACATCGGCGGAACCAAGACCAAACTCGGCCTTTTCCGCGTGTCCCCGCGTGGCGCGGTTCGCGTGGCCTCGAACCGCTATGAAAGCCGCGGGTATCCGGGACTCACGGACATCGTCCGCGAGTTCCTTTCCCGGCGCCGCGAGATTCCTGCCGCCGCCTGCTTCGGCGTGGCCGGTCCCGTGCGCGACGCCCGCTGCGTGGCGACCAACCTGCCCTGGGTCGTGGAGGCGCGAAACCTGGCCCGCGTCCTGAAGCTTTCTCGTGTGGAGCTGATGAACGACCTCGAGGCCAACGCTTGGGGCATCCCCTTCTTGTCGCCCCGAGATTTTTACACGGTCAACAAGGGGAAACCGGACCCTCGGGGCAACGCGGCGGTCATCGCTGCGGGCACGGGGCTCGGAGAAGCCGGTCTGCTCCGCGACGGCCGAGAGCTGCGGCCCTTCGCCTGCGAAGGCGGTCACGCCGACTTCTCTCCCGCCGACGCCCTTCAGGGCGAGTTGTGGCGACACCTGACGGCCCGCTTCGGCCATGTCAGCTGGGAGCGGGTCCTCGCGGGGCCGGGGCTCGTCAACATCTACCGCTTTCTGCGCGAAACCGGAAGAGGCCGCGAACCGCGCTGGCTGGCCGCGGAACTCAAGGGCCCGATTCCGGCGGCGGCGATCTCCCAGGCGGGGCTGGACGGGCGCTCGGTGCTTTGCGCGCGGGCCCTGGACCTCTTCGTCTCGCTCTACGGCGCCGAGGCGGGGAACCTGGCTTTGAAGCTGATGGCCACCGGCGGCGTCTACATCGGCGGCGGCATCGCGCCCAAGATCGCGTCCAAATTCAAGGGTGGGCGCTTCATGAAAGCCTTCGCCGACAAGGGGCGCATGGGGCCGCTTCTGCGCGCCGTCCCGGTCCGTCTCATTTTAAACGACGACGCCGCCTTGCTCGGAGCGGCCCGGAGGGCGGCCTTCCCGCCGGCGCGATGAAAGTCCCCGTCGAGATCGCTGAAGACGCCGCGGCCCTGGCCCGCGCGGCCGCGCGTGAATTCGTCGCCAGAAGCCGCGAAGCGGTCGAAGCCCGCGGCTCGTTTTTCGTGGCACTCTCCGGAGGCTCGACGCCCGCGGCCGCCTACGCGCTCCTGGCCGATCCCGCCGGGGAGTTTTACGGCCAGGTCCAATGGGACCGCGTCCACGTCTTCTGGGGTGACGAGCGCTTCGTCCCGCCGGACCACCGGGACAGCAACTACCGCGCGGCGCGAGCGGCGCTGCTGTCGCGAGTGCCGATCCCGGAAGGCCAAGTCCATCGCGTCCGGACGGAATTCGGCACTGCCTCTCAATCAGCCGAAGATTATGCCCGCGTACTTCGCGTTTTCTTCCGCCTCAAAGCGGGGGGACTCCCGCGTTTCGACCTGATTTTTTTGGGAATGGGCGAGGACGGTCACACGGCGTCGCTGTTCCCGGGAAGCGCCGCCGTGCGCGAGCGCGAGCGTTTGGTCGTCGCCGACTATCCCGCGGGTAAGGACACCGAGCGCGTCACTTTAACCGTACCTGTGCTCAACGCCGCGGCGCGCGTCGTTTTCCTCGTCTCCGGCGAGAGCAAGGCCGGGGCGCTGCGCGAGGTGCTGGAGGGACCGGCGCGGTCCGACGCTTTGCCCGCTCAAGCTATCCGCCCCACGGGCGACGGCGCGCTGCTGTGGCTCGTCGACCGGCCTGCCGCGAAACTTTTGGCGTGCGTATAGCGAATCTCACGGGATAACAAGGAGAGTGATATGAAAATTCTGATGCTGGGCGCGCTCATGCTGATCGCCGGTTCCGCCGTCGCCGAGACCGGCACGGCCGAGATTCACGCGACGGCGGAAGGCTCGCCGGTTTCCGGCGTCGTGACCTTCGAGGACGTCTCAGGCGGAGTCAAGGTGACGGCGCGGCTGACGGGAGTTCCGGCCGGCTCGCACGGCTTTCACGTCCACGAGTTCGGACGCTGCGGCGACGCAGGGAAGGCCGCGGGCGGACATTACAATCCGAAAGGCTCCCACCACGGGCGGGTGCTCGCCGACGGCGTCAAGAAGGCGCACGCGGGGGACCTGGGCAACATCACCGCCGCGGCGGACGGCACGGCGACGCTCGAGGCGACGATCGCGAAGGTCACGCTGTCCGGCGGCCGTTTCGCGTTGGCCGGGCGCGCCGTCGTGCTCCATGAGAAAGCCGACGATTTCAGCCAGCCCGCGGGCAACGCCGGAGGCCGCGTCGGCTGCGGCGTGATCGTCATCGTCGGGGGAGACAAGAAGGGCTCCTGACCCGCGCAAGTTCATGAACACTCCCAGCCACGTCCTTATCAGCTGCGCGGCGGTCGGCAGCCGGCCGCCACACCTGTGGCCGGCGCTTCTCGGCGGGATTCTGCCCGACGCGCCCATCTATCTCTTCTTCGCTTATGAGAAGCTGGTGCTGCGCGTTCCCGAACATTTGATCTGGAGCCGGGACTACTTCGTCTCGCCCATCCAGCCCGTTCTGGACGCTCTGCATTCCTTCCCTGTGATCCTGATCGTCCTGGGCATGGCACTCGCCCTTCGCAGCGACATCGTTAAATGGCTGTCGTGGAGCCTTCTCCTTCACGCCTGCGCGGATTTTCCCCTGCACCACGACGACGCGCACCGACAGTTTTTTCCTTTCAGCGACTTTCGCTTCGCGAGCCCCGTCTCTTACTGGGACCCGCGCCATTTCGGCGCCTGGGGCGCGTCCGTCGAACTTATCGTGACCGCCGTCTGCGTGGCGGTTCTTTTCCGGCGGCACGACGGCGCGCGGAGCCGCGCCGCCTGGGCGGCCATGTGGGCGTTTAATCTCGTGCCGTTTCTCTATTGGGGATAGGAGGCCGTTATGAATTCGACATCGAAGCTGCCGGAGGCGCTGTTGGGGATGCGAGCGAGCGTATTCCTCGTGATGCTCATGTGGACTGTCGATAAATTCATGCGCGCGGATCACGCCGCCAAGGTGTTTTCCCATTTCTACGCCCTTCCCGCATGGGGCAAGGAGGCGTTCATGGTCATCGGCGCTTTGGAACTGGCCCTCCTGCTCGCATTCCTGGCCGGTTACAAGAAGAAAATCAGCTACGGACTCGTGCTCGCGCTGCACGGGATCTCGACGGTGTCTTCTTTCAAGCAGTATTTATCGCCGTTCGAGGGGTCAAATCTCCTCTTCTTCGCCGCTTGGCCGATGTTGGCCGCCTGCTGGGCGCTGTACGCTCTTCGCGACGAGGACACGCTTTGGAGCTGTGAGGGTCGAGGCTAGACCCCGTGCTCTTGCATGTCATGGGGGGAGGCGCTACAATCAAGACGATGGTTGCCTCTCGACTCATCGGCCTTCTCCTCTCCGTCGCGCTCGCCTGTGGCTCGCCGCTCCATTGTCTCTCGGAGGCGTCCGGGAAGCCGTCGCAGGCGTCCATCTCGGGCGAGTCACGTTCGACAGCGCCGGCCATGCGTTGCGCGTCTTATTGTCGCACGCATCCGGCCCTGTTCTCGGCCTCCCTGGACGCGTCGAGACCTTTGACTCGGGCTGACTGGTCGTCCATGCCGGTCCATCAAGTCCGGCGCCTGTCTCATGACGAGCCTGGACAGCGCGCGCAGGGCCCTCCGCGTGTGCGAGACGCCGTCTCCTCGCCCGCCGCCTGGGCCGCCCCCCTGCTGATCTGATTCCTCCCGGACCGGCTCCCGCCGGTCTGCCGCGCATCGCGGCAAGGCGTTACATCGTCTGCGTCGTCCCGTGCATTCGGAGCGACCGCAAAATCAGAATCTGATTCAAAGGGGGTTTTCATGAACGAGATCGTGATCGGGTTGTTCTCCCGGTGTCCGCTGAGGTTCGCGTTATGAGACGACGGCTTGAAGCGGCTTGGCGCCGCCTGCCGTCGTGGCGGGAGGCGCTCAGCGTCCTGGGCGTCGTCCTCCTGGGGGCCTGGATGTTCGGCCCAGGTCCCCACACGGAGGATCACTCCCATGCTCCGTTGCCGGCGGTGGAACT
The DNA here is from genome assembly GCA_028565735.1 of Pinacopodium congolense. Lineage (NCBI taxonomy): Eukaryota > Viridiplantae > Streptophyta > Magnoliopsida > Malpighiales > Erythroxylaceae > Pinacopodium > Pinacopodium congolense. Next base: position 4,488 of record JAOXYD010172824.1, on the reverse strand, counting down.
AGCACTCGCGGACCTGTCCGGGAAAACAGTCCGCCTCGCCGACTTCAAGGGCCGAGTGGTCCTCGTCGATTTCTGGGCCACGTGGTGCGACCCTTGCCTGCAGGAGCTTCCGGACTTGAAAGCTCTGTATCGCAGGCATGAGCGGGAAGGCTTCGTCATCCTGGCCGTCTCCGTCGACGAGGCTTCGCGCAAGGAGATCGCGGCGTTCGTCGCCGAGAACGGAGTGCCCTACCCCGTCTTGCTTGCCGGGGGCTCTCCGGTCAAAGGTTGGCCCGTGCGCGGGCTTCCCACCGCCCACTTGATCGACACGGAGGGGCGCATCGTCCGGAGCTGGTTCGGCTATAAGGATCCCGACGAGCTGGAAAAATTTATACAGGCGTTGTTGAGCGGTGGAGACATTCATGACGATTAAAACGGCGGCGACTTTCATTGGAACTGCGATCCTGGCGGCGAGCCTGGCGGGTGCTGCGGCGACCGGGCGCAAAGCGAATCTTCTCATCAACGAGAAAAGCCCCTACCTCCTCCAGCACGCCTACAACCCCGTGGACTGGCATCCCTGGGGCGAGGAGGCCTTCGCCAAGGCGAAGAAGGAGAACAAGCCCATCTTCCTGTCCATCGGCTACTCGACCTGCCACTGGTGCCACGTCATGGAGAGGGAGTCATTTTCCAATAATGCAATCGCGGGCCTACTGAACAAGTATTTCATCGCCATCAAGGTGGACCGTGAGGAGCGTCCCGACATCGACAAGGTGTACATGACCGCCGCCGCGGGCGCGGGCTGGGGAGGCGGCTGGCCGCTGAACCTGTGGCTGACGCCCGACCTCAAACCCTTCTACGGCGGGACCTATTTCCCGCCGGACGCGCGCTGGGGACGCCCGGGCTTGGCGCAGCTCCTGGAGAGAATCGCGGAGCTGTGGAAGACCCGCCGGGACGGCGTCGAGTCGGACGCAAACCGTTTGGCAGGGGCGCTGGAGAAATTCACTAAGGTGGAAGGCCGAGGCGGCTCGCCCGATCCTGCGGCGCTCGACAACGGTTTCAAGGCGTTCTCCGCAAGCTACGAGCCCTCGCGCGGCGGCTTCGGCGGCGCGCCGAAGTTCCCCATGCCGGCCAATCTCGACTTCCTCTTGCGCTACTATGCCCGGACGAAGGAGAAAAAGGCGCTCGAGATGACCGCGCATACTTTACGCGAGATGGCCAAGGGCGGCATCCACGACCACGTCGGCGGGGGCTTCCACCGCTACTCCACGGACGAGCGGTGGCACATCCCGCACTTCGAGAAGATGCTCTACGACAACGCGCAGATCGCCGTGAACTATCTAGAGGTCTTCCGGATCACGCGCGAGCCGGACTTCGCGGTCGTCGCGCGCGGCGTCCTCGATTACGTGCGCCGGGACATGACGAGCCCCGAAGGCGGCTTCTACTCGGCCGAGGACGCGGACAGCCTGCCCCCGGAACTGCAGGGCAAGGTGGACGACTCCGGGCACGAGCACCGCAAGGAGGGGGCCTTCTACCTCTGGCGACAGGCCGAGGTCCTCGACGCGGCGGGCCCGGGCGAGGGAGAGATCTTCAACTATCGCTACGGCGTCAAGTCCGACGGCAACGCCGAGTCCGATCCGCAGGGCGAGTTCACCGGCAAGAACATCCTCTTTGCCGCCCATAGCGTCGCGGACACGGCCAAGAGGTTCCGTAAGTCCGAGGACGAGATCCGCAATATCCTGGACACGGCGCGCCGGCGCCTCTTCCAGGCCAGAGCCAATCGCCCTCGGCCCCATCTCGACGACAAGATCCTCGTCTCCTGGAACGGCCTGATGATCTCCGCCTTCGCTCAGGGCGCTCAAACCTTGGACGACCCCGCCTACCTCGAGTCCGCGCAGAAGGCGGCGAGCTTCATTCGAGCGCGCCTCTACAACGAGAAGCGCAACCGCCTCTACCGGCGCTGGCGCGCCGGAGAGCGCAAGGTTGCGGGCATCGCGGACGATTACGCCTTCCTGGTCCAAGGCCTGCTCGATCTGTATGAGTCCTCATTTCGCACGGAGTGGCTGGAATGGGCCGTAAAGCTGACCGAGGCCCAGAACGAGCTTTTCTACGACCCCAAGGACGGAGGCTTCTTCATGACCGCCTCCGGCCACGACAAGCGGCTGCTCATCCGCATCAAGGAGGATTCCGACAACGTCGAGCCTTCCGCGAGTTCCGTGGCGGCGCTCAACTTGCTGAGGCTCTCCTGGTTCACGGGCCGCAAGGACTTCCGCGCGAAGGCGGAGAAGACCTTGGCCCTGTTCGGCGGCCAGATGACCGACCAGCCCCGTTCACTGCCGCGGATGATGATCGCGTTGGACTACGCATCAGCCAAGCCCCGTCAGATCGTCATCGCCGGGGACCCCGAAGCGCCCGAGACCCGCGCCATGCTCCGCGAGATTCACTCCCGCTTCCTGCCCGACTCGATCGTCATGCTCCTCGACCGGGGCCGCGATCGCGCGGCGCTTGAGCGCTGGCTTCCGTTTTTGAAGGGAGTCGTCCCGATCAAGGGCCGGACCGCGGCCTATGTCTGCGTCGACTACGCCTGCGCGCTGCCGACGAGCGATCTGGAAGCGTTTAAAGGCATCCTGGACGGCAACCGGCTCAAATAGCGTAATAGGCACTGTAACATTGATCCCTCCGCGCGGACTAATACTAGAAGGCCGGGGATCTAAGCCATGCCTATGCGCGCACCGAAGGGATTCATCGACGCCAGCGACCCCAAGGTCGCCCGGATCGGCCATCCGGCGCCCGCCTGGGTCGTCGCCTACGCCGACTTGATGACGGAGCTGCTCGTATTCTTCGTCGTACTGTACGCCCTCTCCGCTTCACTCGACAAGAATGTCCAAACCGCGGCGTCTCAGGTTAAAGAGATGATGGAGAAGGGCCAGATGAAGGGGGAGGCGCGCATCGACAAGGACGGGCTTAAGATCACCATCGAAGAGCAAGGCGGCGCGTCCTTCTTCGCCGTCGGCACGGCCGCTCCGACGCCGGAAATCGACGCCAAGCTGGCCCTGCTGGCGCCGGCTCTCATCAAACTCGCGGGCGATCATGAGGTCGTCATAGAAGGTCACACGGACGGGTTACCGATTCACAACGACTACTTCGATTCGAACTGGGAGCTATCCACGGCGCGGGCGACGAGCGTCGCTCGGCTGCTGATCGACAAATACCGCTTTCCGCCCGAAAGGGTCGGCGCGATCGGCTACGGCAACTTCCGGCCCGTCGCGCCCAACGACACTCCGGACGGCCGCGGAAGGAACCGGCGCGTCGTCGTCTTTATTCGGAGCCTGCCGGCAAGGAAAGCGTCCGCTCCCGGGAGCCTCGCCCCGGTCTTGATTCCAGGACATTGAGAATCGGATTCGCTCTATGTGGCGCCGCGGACGCGGCTAGCCATCACATAGCGCGGCGGAATGGGACGGCGAGCAGATTGAAAATGGAGGCGCAGGCCGCAGCGCCGCGCTCTTCCTTCAAACCCAACGCGATGCTCGCGTGCGGCGCGCGCGGCTGGGGCACGTAGGAGCCGAACAGGCGGTCCCAGACGGTCAGGTTGAAGGAATAGTTGGAATTGGTCTCATCGACCTCGACGGAGTGGTGCACCCGGTGGTAATCGGGCGTGACGATGAACAGACGTAGGACCGCGTCGAGCGGGCCAGGCAAGGCGATGGCTGCGTGGTGGAAGGTGGAGATCGCATTGAGGACGATTTCAAAAATCAACACCGCCAGGAAATGCACGCCGAAGAAGCCGACGGCGATAATCTTGATCAGCATCGACACGAGGTATTCGACGGGATGGAAGCGCACTCCCGCGGACGCGTCCAAGTCGAGGTCGAGGTGGTGTACTTTGTGCAGACGCCAGAACACCGGCCAAATGTGGAAGAAGCGGTGCTGCCAGTAGATGCAGAAGTCGAGCCAGACGAAGCCGAGCACGAGCTTCACAGAGAAGGGCCATGTGACCTTGTGCAGAAGGCCGATGCCGCGCTCTTCGCTCCAGACCGCGAACTCGCCGGCGGACATGGGTAGGAAGAAACGGACGGCGAGGCTGCCCAACACCATGAGCCCGAAGTTGGCCAGCCAGCGCGGCGCGCGCGGGGCCTGCGGAACTCGGCGCGGCAGAAGGAACTCGGCAACGGTGGCGAGGATCATTACGGACAGGAATGCGGTGAGACGCAAAGCACCGGCGTTCATGGTGTTGATTGTAGTATTAAGGAGCGCTGGGGTCGTGGGGCTCCAACCGTAAGGGGAAGCTCAGCGGATGATATCCACGCGGATCAGCGCCAGCGTCGTCGTCGCGACCAGGGCCCAGAGCGCAGCACCTTGGACGAAGGGACGCAGGCCGACCTTTTGGAGCGAGGCGCGGCTGAAGCCGGTGCCGATCAGAAACAAAACGACGGTCAGCCCGGCCTTCGCAAGCGAGTTGAGCCCGGCCCAGAGCGGCGCGCCTTCCGGCAGGAAGGTGGCGACGGCGGCGGC
>JAOXYD010172823.1:0-23693 GCA_028565735.1 Pinacopodium congolense | reverse complement strand
GGTCGTGTTTCTTTATGTTGTGATATTTGGAGTGATCATTGGCAAACACATTCATATTTAGGTGTAACATGTCATTGAGTTGATGATGAATGGAACTTACAAAAAAGAATAATTGCATATAGAATTTTTAATGAATCTCGTAGTGCTGAAAATTTATGGAAAATGATGAATATGATCTTAAAAGAATATAGTTCCAAGATCATAAAGGGAAGGCCAAGCAAATTGATAACCCAAATGTAGTGAGTCTTGCTCTAATAAGGGAAAAGGATGTTTTCGTGCAATGATTTTATAAGGGATTGTTTGATATGGGAGAAAATAAATGCTCTTATAGTAGACGGAGAAGGAAAGCCTTTGAAAGTTGCTGTGAATCTAATTACCTTATTGAATGCAATGATAAGTGAAACAAATCCCTTTAATAAGTTAATGTATATAAGCATAGAGGTTGATAAGAACGAAGCCATCACAATGTTGGATACGGGTGCATCACGTTCTTTTATGAAAGAAAAGATGGGTATATAGTATTATTAGCAGTGCTTAAAGTTGAACTACCTTCCATTTATCTGTCAAAATCAACATAATTGATTAAGATATTAAACAAAACAAACTAATTATAATGGATAAAACATACATAAGTCATTACATAAATGCAACTGATAATTTTATTTGTTCATTCATACATCTAATTAGATGAATACATATTCAATTTCATAAAACATAACACAATTTCACCTAAAATTGAAAATTTTCAATTTCAGAATTTCACCAAATTCTACTAAATCAAATACAATTGATGATTCTATTAGCTCTCATTCATATATCTAATTACATGAATGTACATTTAACTTCATAAAATATAACTTAATTTCACAATTTCACCTAAAATTAGGGAAAATTCAAACTCTACCAAATTAAATGTAATTAATGATTCTATTAGCTTATTCATCATCTAATTACATGAATATACATTCAATTATATAAAATATAACATAATTTCACCCAAAATAGAAAATTCTCCAATTTCACAATTTCATCTAAACTTGGAAAATTTTCAAATTCCACTAAATCAATGTAATTGATGATATGTTAGTATACAAAAATCGATATGGTGTGGTACCTATAGGTGTTTTTAAAGCTAACTTGTAAGTCTACAATGAATCATACAACTTCGAAACCCATTCCTTTCTTGAAGTGTTCACTACCTTCTCCAAAATCTACTTCAATTCTCTGTTCACCACCTCTACTTAGCTACTGCTTTAGGGTGGGTAAAGGGTAGCCACTCTATGATGAATATTGTATCACCTCAGAGGGGCTAAAATGATTTTTGAAAAAGTGACTCCCTTTATCACTTATGATCGCTCTAAGCACCCCAAATTTAGTGAAGATCTTCTTAATGAATTTTTAAAACACCTTGCCATCATTGGTTGGAGTAGCTATGACTTCAACCCACCTGGAAACATAATCAACTCCAATCAATATGTAATAGTTACATACGAAAGGTGGGAATGTTCCTATGAAATCCTACCCCCACACATTAAATATCTCCACCTCTATGATGTTGGAAAGTGGCATCTTATCCTTCTTCGATATGTTGCCCACTTTTGACACCTATCACACTTCAACATAAAATCTCGAGTGCCCTTGAATAAGGTTAGCCAATAGAATCCACACTCCAAAACACGAGTAGCCTTCTTGTTCTCTCTACAGTGTCCTACATAAATTGAACTAGGACACTAAGTTAAAAACTTCAAGAATTTCATCTTCAGGGACACACTTATAAATCAAACTATTAGTACATATTTTATATAATACATATTCATCCCAAATATAGTGAGAACACTAAAATAGGAAATGCTTCCTTTATTGATGTGAAAGAGTAGAGGGAAGAATACTACCTGAAAGATAATTGGCAATATCTTTAAACCAAGGAAGACAAGAATTCTCTACCATCGTTAGGGCCTCGTTAGGAAAATTCTCTTCAATTTCCTCTTATTTTTCATGTTGTCCCCCCTTTAAGTCGTGATAGGTGGTCTACTTCAACATTTTCTTCTCCCTTCTTATCTTTAATCTCAACGTTGAATTCTTGAAGTATAAGCAGCCATCGGATAAGCTAACCTTATCACCCTTCTTTGCAAAGAGATAACACAATCCCATATGATTAATAAAAATAATAACTCGTGAGCCAAAAAGATAAGAACAAAATTTATCACAAGCAAATATCACTGCAAGCAACTTCTTTTTTGTAGTGACGTAATTCAGTTGTGCTTCGATCAAGGTCTTGCTTATATAGTAGATTGCATATAGCCTCTTCTACTTCGTCTATCTAAATACATAACAATGACATGGTCGCTTGCATCACACATAATCTCGAAGGGAAGTGACCGATCTGGCGATGTAAAAATAGATGTTGTTGTAAGTGCCTTCTTTAACTTGTTAAAAGCATCCAACAGTCATCATTAAACATAAAAGACATATCTTTAACTAACAAATGAGTTAAGGTTCGAGCAATAAGAGAAAAATCCTTAATGAACCATCTGTAGAAACTCGCATGACCAAGAAAAACATGAATGCCCTTTATATTGGTAGGAGGTAGGAGCTTCTCAATCACTTCAGTCTTAGCTTGATCAACTTCAATCCCCTCGCATAAGATCTTATGTCCTAATAAAACTACCTCTAGGACCATGAAATGACACTTCTCCTAATTTAAGACTAAATAAGACTCCTCACATCTTTGTAACACTCTATCCAGATTAAATATGCAATGCTTAAAAATGTATCCAAAGACAGAGAAATCATCTATAATTACCTCCATGAAGTCTTCATTCATATCCAAAAATATGGCCATCATGCACCTTTGAAATGTGGCGGGTGCATTTCATAGGCTAAAATGCATCCTCCTGTAGGCAAAAGTCTTGTAAAGACAAGTGAAAGTGTTTTTCCATTAATCCTTTGGGTATATGAACACCTGATTGTACCCTAAATATCCATCAAGAAAATAATAAAATCTATGGCCAGCGACCCTCTCAATCATTTGGTCCACAAAAGGCAATTGGAAATGATCTTTCTTGGTAGCTAAATTGAGCTTCATTTAATTAATACACACCATCCAACCTGTGATGGTCCTAGTAGAAATATGTTCATCTTTTTCATTCTTCATCACTATCATGCCCCCCTCCCGAGGCACATACAACACCGAACTCACCTACTCACTATCTAAAATAGGGTAAATGATCCCCGTGTCCAATAACTTCACTGCCTCCTTCTTTACAACCTCTTGCATGTATGGATTTAACCTTCTTTGTCTCTGTCTCTTCCTCACTATTTTACATCCTTCCTTTAGTTTAATCTTATGCATCACTACATTGGACCTACTCCCCCTAATACAAAAAATTTTCCATCTCATGGGTCTCATCCTCTTCTTCATAGTCTCCACTACTTTCTCTTCTTGCACAAAATCCAATTAGTTGGAAATGATGATGGCTGAAGTGTAGTCCTTATATAAAAAGCTATATCTTAAGTGGACAGGTAAAGGTTTTAGTTTTAAAGTGGGTGGCTTTATAATAGAAGGTGGTGTGGGTGCATTCGCTCTCTCTACCCTCTCTTGCTCAACCTCCTCACATAATTCCTCTTACCTTACGCTCTCATCCCTATTCACTTCAAAAACTTCACCTCCTCTTTAACTTCCTTCACACACTCATCCACAACATCAATCTTCATATGTTCATTACTATCCATTGACTTCATCAAAGATTTAAACATGTTAAATTCAACCTGCTCATCACTAATTTGCAAAAGAAATTTTCCTTCGTTCACATCTACTAATGCCTTACCAGTATTCATAAAGGGCTACCCAAAATCAAAGGACAATTTCTATCTTTCTCAAAATCCAAAACAATAAAATTAACAAGAATGATAAATTTATCTACTTTTACCAACACATCTTCTGCAACTCCAAATGGCCTTTTGATGAATTCATCTGCAAGTTTAATGAGCATGGATGTTGGTTTAATATCTCCTAATCCTAATTTCTTGAAAAATGTACAAAGGTAACAAGTTAATACTTGCACTTAAATTACATAAGCATTTAAAAATTTCAAAATCACCAATAACACATGGAATAGTAAAACTCTCTAAATCTTATAGTTTTGAAGGCATCGTGCTTGAAATGATCGAACTACAGTTCTTCATTAAAGTTACTGTCTGGTTGTCATCCCAAGTGCGTTAGTGTATCAATATGTCCTTAAGAAACTTTGCATACTTGGGCATAAACTTCAATTCCTCCACCAATGAAAATTTAATTTGAAGCTTCTTTAGTTTCTCTAAAAAATTTGGAAAACTGAGCATCTACCCGATATTGTCTCACCTTCTGTGGATATGGAATCTTAGGCTTGTAGGTTGGTGGTGGGACGTATGGCTTCTCTTTTTCTTTCTTTTCTACCTTCTCTTCTTCTTTCTCCTTGCCTTTCTCCTTTTTTTTGGCTATCCTTCTACACACTTAGGTCCCTCAATTTCTTTCCACTCCTACCTATGATCACTTTGAGTTATTCCTTTTGGTTGGCTTCAGTGTTGCTTGGTAGGCTACCTGCACTTCTAGAAGACAAAGCATTAGCAAGTTGACCTACTTATATTCCCAAGTGATGGATGAATGAGGTATGGTTCTTCACTATTCAATCAAACTTTGCCTCCACCGTCTTTTGACTCTCTTCCTGCCTTCTTTGACCTTCCTCTTGGCTTATGAATTTAGACCCAAATACATCTATTAACTTGTCCATTTTACTCTCTAAAAACCTAAGTCAATCTTGCTAAAACAAGAGAGGTCCTTTTTTTCTTGCTTATCCACTTGCTTTGTTAGTACTCAAAGAAAATTTTATGTGGTTTTTCCACCCCGAATTATAAGTGATAGAATATGGATTGTTACCTTTTTTTGTTGGCCCAAGTAATTTACTTTTTCTGTGTTACTATCTCCCAACAAGAAGCATTTAGATGTTCCATGGTTGTCCTACCCACATAACTCACACTATAACGGTATGGCCTTGGCTATAGATGATGAGGCTCCTTTCATGATGCTTAATTGCTTGGTAAGTGTGGTAACTTATGCTTGTAAGGCGGTCACCAAGTTAATTGGTATCATCTCCTTCTGCTCCTTTTGCCCTTTTTTACTACTCTCATTCACCCACATACAACTGCTACTGTCCAACTCCTCCAAAAGATCATGAGTTGCATCAATAGTTTTCCTCATCAAAGAACCTTCAGCAGCTATATTGATGGTCCTTCTTATACTAGGATTAACACCATTGTAAAATGTTTGTAGTAGGAACTCTCTTAGAAGGTTATGGTGGTGACAGCTTCTCTATATCTCCTTAAATCTGTCTTAGACTTCACATAATGGCTCCCATCACTTTATTGAAAATTTATGATTTTCTTGATGATTCTTGTTGTCTTAGATAAGGGAAAGTATTTAGCCAGGAATTCTTAGACGAGTTGCTCTTAAATAGTGATCTGCCATGAACTTAATGAGTTATACCATGTCTTTTCCCATTCCATCATGGTAAATGGGAATAGTCTTAGTGTCATAGTACCATCTAACATTCCATTAAACTTGAAGGTGTCATAGATATCCAAAAAGTTAGCTAAATGGGCATTTGAATGTTCATTAGACAACCCATAGAATTGCACACTACTCTGAAGTATGTTTAGGAGTGCAGGCTTGATCTCAAAATTGTTCTCTTGAACCACAGATGTTGCAACTCCTTGAGGACTAAAACCTGACGTTATGAAATCCATCAATGTCCTCTCAACTCCTCCTTGCTCTCCTTCTTCTGCCATATTTGATTGAATTTTATATTGGTGTCTCGCTCTTATTAGCTCTCTTTCATGCCTTGTAATGTCAGAAAAATCCCCGTCACTAAATTCGGTTGACCTTCACATGCTCTTTATGTTCATGCAGCTATAAATACCCAAGGAAAAGTATCAAAACTCTTAAATCAAAGTAACCCAAACTAAATACTAAGCTAAACAAACTATCCCTAGCAACAGCATAAAAAACTTGTTGATTGCAAAACAAACTACTAGTTTTACCCTTAAAATCTCAAGTATACAAGTCGTAACTTATAGTAAAAAAAAACAGCTATCGATATCAAGAGAATTGCAGTTAATCGCCACTCAATTCAGGTTTGCTTTGTTTAAGAAACCTTTTAAAAATATAAGTAAAATGAAAACAAACTAAGCATAAAAAAAGTAATATAGCCATAGCCAAAATGATAAATTTAAACTTGTAAAAATTGAGATTAACATTTAAGACTTGTTGTTCTCACTATTTTTTTCCCTCCAGTTAGTTAATTAAATTTATGATTGACCCAAGATTTCCTAATATTTTAGCTACCCTCTCTCAAAGTATAACTAAATATCACTAGTAAAATAAATTAGGATTAAGTTTGGAATCTCTCGATATGTAAAGCCTTTCCTAAATATTCAACTAGATATGAAGCTATCCTATAAGTAGTATATCAATATGTCAAAATCTCTTCCTAGCATATAAATAACTTGTCATCTATAGGTCTATTAAATGCCAACTCTCGTTGTACATTTAACACAGATTACCAAGTTCACTCTCTCAATTTTTTGTAAGGTTTTAAGCTCAATAGACCACACAAACATTTATAACATTAATTTAAAAACCAAAGTTCACAAACAGTTCAAACAACAAATCTTAAGACAACTTTAGCCCCTCATAATAGGAAAAAGTTCATCCATATCTATTTTCTAAAAAATACAAGACATAATGGGAAAAAAAATAATAAAATAAGTTTAAAGTGATTGTCTTCCCTTTTGTCCTAAAAAATCATAAAATGAAAGCTTAGTGGGACTCTTGATGCTGGAATCCCAAGTCTCTATGTTGAAACTTTTAACTTGGATTTAGCTTGGAGAGCAAGTTTCCAATTCTTTTTAATGTGCGACGCTATTCTCTCCTTTAAATTAAAGTGGTTTCCAAATGTTCTCCTTTTTTCTTTAATTTGGGAGAATGTTGTGTTCTTTTATGTAGAATAACGTGTCCCTACTTGGTTGGCATGCTCCCAATTGTGTTCTTTTCTTCTCTTGTAAGCTTTGTGGTCAAAGCTTTTCGGCTTCAAACGGTCTTGGTCTCCAGACTTTCTTTTGGAATGGTCATGGTCAAATGGTCAAAGGTCTTTCTTTACTTTCTTGTGGAACACTCTCTTCCAAATTAAGCTATCACCCCAATTGGACTTAGAGAGAAGACTTAGTCAATGTGTCAAAGGTGGAGAGGAGGGTTTGACTTGTTCAAATTTTGGTCTTTTGGAGTCACCTGAAAACAAGTTCTTTCTAAACAAATGGAAATATGAAGCCTTTGTAATGTCTGTCTTCAGAAGCATGAAACTCCTAAGTATAAATGCTTATTTTGGCCATGGCTTCCGTACTTCTTCTCATCAACAATTTTTTATTTTTTTTCAACTTTCTTCCAACTTTAATTTCCAACTCCAACATAGCCTACACAATAAATAATTATATAAATAAGATTTAAGTCTAACCAAAAATTAACAATTAAATGATAAAACATAAAATATGAATAAAAACACTAAAATGATCAAGACTTACCCCAAACTAATACCATACCTAAAGAAACAACCATTAAGATCATGCTAAATAAAAAGACATAAAATAATCCTTAAAACACAATAATATCAAACTATCATGCAACAAACACATGATAAACACTTGGAAAAAAGCCTATACTAATGCACTACTATCACAACACCACCTTTTTGCATTTATTATGAAATTTGAAATTAGAATCTTAGCCAATATTATATCTGATAAGCCTTGTTAACACTTCCATCTCGAAAATGAATAAATATGGTGACATAAGGTCCCCCTCTCTTAAACCCTTTCCTCCTGAAATTAGTTTAGTTGGTTTACCATTAACCAGTACACTGTATGAGGTAGTGGAAATGCATTCCCATATCCACCCTTTGAACTTATAAGGAAACCCAAAAACTTCATATGTATGCATTAGAATGCTCCAACTTATAAAGTTATAAGCCTTATTAAAATCAATTTTGATAGCTTAATCTTTTGGAGCTCTCTTCCTATTATAGCCTTTGAGAAATTCTTGAGCTATTAGTATATTGTTCCCAATCAGCCTGTTTTGGAGAAATGCAGCCTGGTTTTCATGAATAAGTTAGTCCAAAACATCCTTCAACCTATTAACTTGCAACTTGGATATGATTTTGTAGATTGTATTGTCACATGAAATATGCCTAAAGTCATTAAGAGAAGATGGATTTGAAATCTTAAGAATAAGATAAATGTGAGTTTAATTTACCTCCTCAAGCATTTTTTCATTCTAAAAAAACTATTGTACCACCCCAATAACCATATCCTTTAATAGAGGCCAAGTCTTATTAAAAATCAATCCATTTGAACCATCTAGTCTTGGGGTAATATTATGGTTCAATGCGTAGACTATTCATTCAATCTCAGCTATTATGAAAAGTCTAGTCAAATCCCCCTCTTCTTAAGTAGAAAACACTTTCTTTATAAATGAACTTAGCATTGGTATAGAAGACATTGTGTTATTTGTAGTACCCAAGGTGTTAGGGAAAAACTCGAAAGCTACCTCCTACAATTCCTCTTAATACTTAGCTAGCCCAACCTCCCTTTCTTGTAAAAACTCGAATGATTATCTCTTGATATTATTGATCTATAAAAGAATTCAGTGTTTTTATTCACCTCCTTAAGCCACTGAACTTTAGAAAGTTGTTGTAATATTGAATGGTGCTAGATAGAGCCTTTGTATATCTGTGCAATACCTCAGTTTCCTTATATAGTAGGCAGCTATTCCCATGAACATTACATAGATCTTTTTGCATTATATACATGTTTTCTTTAGCCCTTTAGACTTTGTGCAAATACTGCCACCTAGTCTAGAATTGAGAGTTTTTAACTCCTCCTTAATATTATCAAATTTCCTAATACATCTAACATTTTACATCACAAATTGTTCCTATCAAGTCCCCTAGAATCTGTTGCCTCAAACCCCTTTACTTCCATGAGGAAGTTATTAAATATGAAAGGAAATCTTCTTTTAGTATTGTTGAGTGGTTTATAAACCATCATAGGAGAAAGGTTCCTTAAATAAGGTAGCGATGTCCCTAGACATTTGTAGCCATATATCATTAACTATAACTCAATCTAGTTTCTTATTGATATGAGCTATAGAACTTTGCTTATTACTCCTTGTATAGTGTTGGCCCTTATACTTTAAATCTACAACACCCAGCTGGGTTACACACTTCATAAAATCACTGTCACCCCTTCTATCAGCATTAATATCTTCAGGTTCAGAATTGAATAATGAGCAATTTAAATCCCCATTAAAACCCAAGATTCTTGTATATAATTACTAATAACTTTTTAACTCATTCCATAATATTGCTCTATGGAAAGAGACGTTAGTAGCATAAATTGCAAACACTAATAATTTAGTATTAGTAGCCCAAAAGTTGATTTCTAAATGAATCAATTACTCACTATCCTTCAAAACTACTGCCTCTACCTCCTCTAAATTATAAGCCACTATGATCCGACCATAATGATGATGATGATGATGATGACGATTGGAAATGTCACTCTAATGATTCTAGAATACTTTTCATTTCTCAAATATTTCTTTAGATAATTTAGTTTCTAAAAGACCTGCCAAACATTGTTTATTTTTTGAAATAAAATCCCTAAGAGTAGCTTGTTTTTAGGGCAATTGATACCCCTCACATTCCATGTAATTATTGACATACTAGGTAAGAGGAACATAAGACTTATCCCTATTCATTCTCCCTCCATCTCTCTTTTTAGCTATCTTGAAGGCCTCCAATTGTAGATCTTCTTGCTCCTTTGACATGATAATCTGGGGATTCTCTTTAGATTGATCCTCTTCACCACCTTCCATATATGTCAAAGACTCAGATTCCTCTTTTCTATTACTAGTTGGAGAACCTATTGTTAAACTTTCACCTATATTACTAGTATCTTCAAACACTCTTACGTTGATTTCATTATTAAGATCATAACCTATAGGAATCTTCGACATTGAGCTTTCACTTTTCTTAGTGTCAACTACCTTCCCACTTGTAATAGCTTTAGCAGATATAGGCCTATTATTACCATTGATTCGACTTAGTGACATATTAGATGGCTTAATTCCCGACTTAAACTCACCTTAGCCTTACTTGCATTCACTTGCTTAGAACATCCAATCTTATCCAACTTAGCAACATCATTAAGTATGTTCATTGTCTGGTTATTGGAGAATTGTGCAATTTCCTGAATATATGTTGGCCTTCCTTTCGATTCCTTATTTGTAATTCGTTCCTCATAGGTGCTTATCAAAAACCTTCAACTGTTCGTCTCCATTATATTCCCGGTTATGCCAAAGTAGGCTTCCATTGATAAGAAATCATAATAATATCATCCATTAAAGTTGCCTTCCCCCCTAATCTCATCAGAGGACTAGATTCTGACAAATCTTTACCAATGTTCACACTAACAAAAATCTGGGCATAGCCTATTCTTATTCTAAGAACTGTGTTTTCATCCATACAAATAGGGTTGCTTAGAAAGCTAACTATTCATCGTAGCCCCTTAGTTAACCAAAATTCCAAAGGAATATTATACAAGTGCATCCATAATGTATATACTTCTATTGAATCTTATCAAGTGCCATTCCTAGTTTCTTAAACTGTTGAAAAATAGGGATGCTACCTATATGCCATGGCTCACTTTCAAGTACTTCTTTAGCACCAGATTATGTACTAAATCTAAATAACACAAGGTTTTCCTCTGTTAATAAACTCTCTAATAACCCTTTTCTTTTGCAGGTTTTTGTAAACCAATTCTAAAGAACATGAAAAGGAGGTATCTTTCAAATGAAAAAGGATGGGTCATCATAGTTAACCCCTTCCTGCAACACCTTTAAAGGATGGGTCATCATCAACTTACCCCTCACCATCTGAGGAGGCCAATACACAAGGGTAGTATCATTTGAGTCTCCAAGAACTTGTTTCCAATTTAATTTTCTAAATGTCAATTGCTTGTTTCCTTCTCTAGTCTAAGTGCATCAATAAACTTCAAGGATATTTCCATCTTCAAAGGAGGTGGAAAGGGCTCTATATTGCCAAGAGGTAACGTTGCCATAGGCAGGATAAAAACCAAGTTGTGACAAAGATAAAAGCCACAGCGAGTCAAGATAAGGCAGCAGGTGAAGATAACAAAAAGAATGAGCAAACGGGAGGAATCAAAAGAAGGATCAAGGTGTGCTAAAAGCAAAGCCATGAGAGTAAAGATAGGTCAAAAGGAGGAAAATAAAAAGAATGAGCACAAGAAAGGAATCAACAATAAAGGTAAAGTAAGGGTGGAAAGCAATGGTCACAATAATACAAGAGGCTCCGGACAGCTCATTGTACGGTACCACTATGACTCTCCATCCTACCCTATATTAATATACCTAATTGTCTTTTAAGTAATGGATGGTCTAATCTTTTGTAAAAGCATATACCTTATAGTTGTTTTTTAAGTAATGGATAATCAAGCCTTGATCATAGTTCTCTCTAAGCTCTTAATCACATGGAATGGACTAAAAGAAATCTAAATTAATGCTTATAAATTAGACCTCAACGCTCAGAATATTCATGTTCTCTTTCCCTTATTAATACTTTATTTGCATTATTTTCTTTCATCTTCCAAATTAAGGACAATTTGGTTTAAGAATTGGGGATGGAGGGGGAGAGCATGCTTTATCATTTACCACATACTTTATTTAGTGTAAATATGGCAGTAATAACTTATATAGTCAATCTTACAATGACTTTGATCATTAATAGTTTTGTTAATTGTCGCATTTAAATTCAGTCGATGGCTTTAATTTAGTTTAGCCTTAAACAATTCCTGAATGATTTCTAACTACTATTTTTTTCTTTTTCTTCTTTTCTTTTGAGTTATTTTCACTTTTTTTGTTACCCTTAAGTATGATATTAAGGATTTTCATGTAGTTTGTTTTGTGAATTTCGAATAGGATGTAGTTTATTTCCAAAAAATAAAAAATGTGTTATTTAATAAGAGAGAAATTTTTACTATAATATCTTTATACCCATAACAAGGTTAAAGTTTATGAGTGTCATTATCTAACCATTTGAGTGTCACTACTTAACAATTTTAGATCACAACAAAATATTAACCTTCACATTGAACAATTAGATGACATCCCAAACAAGCTAAAGGAGTATTTATTGGCAGTTTGTCATACACAAAATAATCTCAAATAGACCTAGCTTTTGACACACCGATCACAATTAATTTAAAACCAACCTTTTGGAAAGTGCACCGGTTTCAACAAGTAATATAGTGGACTATATTTAAGAATTCGAGTGTCGACTCCACAAGGAAGTGTGTATGTAAGCACTAGGTCAATCGAATTATAATTACCTAGAGCACTAAAGAATTACAAATTAAATAATTAAATAAAAACAAAAAAATAATCCTAGAAAGCTTTTAATCTATTACAAAAAAGTTTAAGGTTGCTTTTCTTAAATTATTTAGCTAAGGCTCAAGTAGTTGATGATTTAATTTTTTAATGATTTGTGACACCTAATCTAAGGTATCTTTCGAAAAAAAAAAAATTTTCACATAAGTCTCAACACAATTTTCAAGGTTGTTTAAATTGCTAAAATATTTCTATTGGCTTAATCATGTGATTTTCGTTTGATATGCAAATTTTCAATTTTAAACACTTTGAAAACCTTTCCAAAAGTTCCAAGCTTTCTGAAACATTTCAAAAACCATTATTAGCACTCAAAAACCAATCTAATAAAAGTTTTAAACCATTTCCAAAATGATTTCAAACACCAAGACTTTTTAATTAACTTCAAACATAAAATATATCTTGGTCAAACAAAATTTCAACTATTTTAAAGATTCTAAAACTTACAAAAACTTCTCAAATTTTTCCTGAACTTCTCCATAATCTCAAAACCAAATTTCACATAAAGTTATAATTCAAGCAAATTTAATAAGGCCAAATTAAATTTAAATAAGTTTTTAAAAACACTTTGACACATCAAGAGGACTTCTTTAAAATCAATTTACTAAATTTTCTCTTCATTATGAAAATCTAAACCAATATGCAATTCCAAAATAAAGACTATTATGCAAATGCAATGAACACACAAAGAAACTCTAAAACTCTAAACCAAACTCTTAAACACAGTTCATATACAAATTTTGAGCCTTTTAAGCATTGATAGATTAAAGAAAGATTCAAATTTGAAAAGCACAACTCAAAAACTATTCAACCTTGATCTTTACAATCTTCCATTCTTGATTCTATTTTTAGTTCTTACTCCATTTCATATTATTCACTTCAAACTTTCCTCCTTGAACTCTAATATTATTCCTTTTAGTTTGAACTATCTTGATAAAAAACATCATTGAACTTTCTATCTCGTAAATGCACATTAATAAAGTAAAACATTAGTAACGACGACCAAGTTAAATTGGAACTTTCTATCATCAAAATCAATTATTGGAACTTCTCTTAGTTTAACACACATATTCTACAATTGATTCATCTAAATGCCCAACTTAAATTGCCAAGTTATAATGGTAAGCATTGATTCTTCCTTGAGTGGTCTCCCTTTTAAAACTAAACTCACTTATTTTCCCATGCAATGTCAATCTAAACTCCTCCTTATGTTGCTATTGATAATAAACTCATAAAGATGGCTCAAAGTAAGCTGTATTAATATAGATGATCCATCTAACCTAATTTATAAGCATTGCTCCACTGATCATCATAGGTCATCCAATTAGTTTCAAACACTTTAACAGAATCAACATGGTCATCATAACAATGGTGATCTAGATAATATTGCATATCCATATTGTTGACTACTAGGGATAAAGAAAAAGATATATCAAATGTATAAACTAAAAGTCAAATGAAACAAAACAAAATAATAAGGCAAATTAACAAAACAACAAAATAAAGTCTAAACTAATCAACACCAATATATCTATAGTATTACTAAGACTAATCCCTAAAAATGACACTAAAAATCTATTTATGGTCTTATTTATGCCTATTCTTATCATAATTCAACCAATCCAAATCTAATATTAACTTAAGGCAAATACTTCCCATCAACAAGTAATATAGTGGATAATAAGTCTTAATATTATCTCCTATAGGGATCTATTATAATTACTAGGTCAAAGGTATTTAATTATCTAGAAAATCAAATTAACTCTAATGAAATAAAATAAATAATTACACTAATACTAAATAAAATTAATATTCATTCTAAACATAAGTAATGGGTGAGGTTCTAGTAATCTTAAGATCTATATAAGGTTTTAGAGTTCAATGAATTATTTAAGTTTAAGGAATTTCTATGTCACTCGATCTAGAGAATCTTTACTAAAAAAAAAGTGATTAAGTTAGTGCCTTTTTATATTAATCCTATTTTATTATATGTTCATTAAAACCAAAAATCCTCTTTTAGATTTAAGACCTTTACAATTAATCAAAGTATGGTCAATTTTTAATCAAATTATATTATTTACTGATTTTTCTAATAACTATGAAATATTCCTAGGATCCCTAATTATTTATGAATCTATTCTAGGTGGCCACTCAAACATAAATGATTAAATAATCAAATAAACAAAAAAATTCCAAACTGAATAACATAATTAAGTAAGGCAATAATCAATCAATCTACCACCCTTAATCAATCCATCTACTACCCTAACCCTAATGACAACAAATTAGGCACATATAATCACCAATAAAATTAAAGACATGAACATGAAACTCATACTTTATTGATGAAATGTAATAAAAGTAAAAAGTTGAAGAGAATACAATTGAAATTGATATACCAATAGCAATCCTTCCTCTCTATTCCACTTTGGATGCTTTTGACAACCCTAACTCGCTAACTTAATGCTAGAAAGATCAAAAGAAGCAAAAATCTGAATCTAAGAAAAAATAAAAACCTAAAAATAAGGAAATCAAAAACCTATCTAAGAATGAGAACGAAAACCTAACTCTCATAACTCCTCACATCTCTCCCAACCTCTAATCTCTTCTTCTTTTCGTCTTGCCTCCTCTCCTTTTATTATTTTTAAATGGATCCTAAGGTTGTATGGAAACCCTAATATGTTTCTTAAGGTAATTGATTTATTCTTGGTTCAATTAATCTTCAAATCTTAGGTTTCTAAACACACAATGATGCTTAATTTATAATAGATCAACGTCATTGAAGGAGGTCATTGTTTTTTGTCTTTTCTCTACTTTTCTTCTATTTTTTACAGTATAACAATTATGTCAACAAGACATAAATGACTCTATTTTGAGGTGGGTGTGGTCATTTATGATCTTCTTTCGCAAATTGTCCATATTTTATCCTTGTTCTTACTTTAACCCATTATATTGATATATAGATAAAATGTAACCCAAATTACTCTTAAAGAGGCAAATTCATATATTTATTAGGGTATAAACATCTTAAAACATTACAATAAAAATTTATATAAATAACCCTATCAATTCTTGCTTATCCTCAAGCAACCACTTAGATATTCACTTAGAAATTTTCCCATAGAAATCAAAATTTAAATGTGTATTATAATGCAAATCAATGTAAATATACATAACTAATACTTTCTAAATTAATTATGACTATGACATGACTCAACACACCTACACAATCACATAGTTAATCATAAAAACCCTTTATACACAACATTAGGCAACCATTTAATTCTATATAAATCATAACACAAACTGGTTCAAAGGTTGTGTAGCAAGTGTATTAACTTATTACCTTGTTCAATTAGTTAGGATAAGTGTATTTTATGGTCAATATTATCCAGGCAGGTGCATTTTGTGCTCTATCTTGCCATCGTACCACGTTACTTCACTTATATTTTCAATTTGTTCGATTAAAAATTTTCAAAATTTATTAAAAATATTTAAAAAACTAGAATTACTTAACAAAAAACCTTATTCCAAACATAAATAAAAAACCACTTACAATTACATTTAAACTTAACATAGTAGACAAGTATCATCGAACATATAATCACAAAGAAATGAATAAAAAAATTAGTAGTCAACCAAAAGTTATTTACTATTAACAATGACAATTGCACTAATTGCATTAAAATTAACAAATTAATAGTCAACTAACTACAAAAAATATTTTAAAATAAAAAATAAAGAAAATAATGCAAAAACAAACTCACTTAAATTTCTAGATCTAATTGCACCTTGTGTCTATCCATTCTAATTAAAAGAGAGGAAGATCCAACTAGGAAAACAAGAGTGAAAGAATAATAAGAATAACAAAAAAGAAATCCTACACTACTAAAAAACCCAATTGTTAGATTATCTCCATCATATCTTTTCAAATTAAGGATGGCTCACCAAAAATACACTAGCTACCACAATTGAGAATAGATTTCTCCCTATATCTCCTTTATCTTATGGACTGCATCTTGGTAATATATCTTGATACTAAACTTTCTACCCGAAATAAGAAACTATTATAAAAAAATTGATAACCATAATTACTTGTTATTCTTCCTCAAAGACTGCAACATTAATCACTATTTCCTTGTCCTTATCCATCTTAGATGACAACTCCTCTCCATTCTAGTTCATTCTTTCTTCTCCTAATCCCTTGGTGCTGCTTCTATGGTGTTAGGTAATCTAACTTGCTCGTATTTTGTAATTAATTCATCTGACTACCTAACTTGAATAGCAAAGTTGTAGTAGGAAGTTTTCATTCTGTTTTTATCTGCCTCACTCCTAGAAGTGAACTTACTTATTTGCACATACAATGCCAACTCGCGACTCCTCCACATGATGCTATTGATAATAAATTGGTGAAGTTAGTTTCAAGTAAGTTATATTGACTTAGGATGAACCATCCAACTTGGGTTATAGATGTTGCTCCATTAATCATCATAGGCCATCCAATCAACTTTCTAGCCCTTGATTGAAGTTATATGGTCATCTTACCACTAATGATCTAGATAATCTTGCATATCCATTTCATCCACTACTTATAATCATAATAAAGATAACCACATATAGAAAATAAAAATAAAATAAAATAAGCCAAAAAAACAAAATAAAGTCTAAACTAATCAACATTAGTATATCCCTAGTATTACTAAAACAGATCACGAAAATGGTGCTAAAAGCTTGCTTCTAGTCTTACTTATGCCTATTCTCCTTCTAATTAAAAATCAACTATTATCTAAGACCATCTTAAGATAAGTGCACCCCATCAACAAGTAGTATGTTGGACTTACCCACAAGGATCTACCATAACTACTAGGTCACAAGGTGTTTAATTATCTAGAAACTCAAAATAAAATCAGTGAACTAAATTATACAATTAAACTAATACTAAAGAAATTAACTATTCATTCTAAACGTAAATAATGAGCGAGTTTATATCAATCTTAACATTTAACTACATTTTCAACGTTTGATAGATTAATTAAGTTTAAGGAATTTTATGTGACTAAATCTATATTAATCCTTTTTTATTGTTTCGTCATTCAATGAAATTACGTTAATACGCATAAATATTATGAAATCCAAGCCTAAAATCCTCTTTTATATTTGATACCCTCATAAATAATCAAAGTATCGACAAGCATTGATTCAATTATGTTATTTATTAATTTTTTTTAGTATATAAGGTTGATTTCTCTAATCCCAAGTTACCTATGAATCTATTCTAGATGGTAAAGTTAAAATAAATTGTTAAATACTTAAATAAACGAAGATCTTGAAAACAGCATAAGATAATTAATTTAGACAATAATCAATTTATCTACCACCCTAACTTCAAATAAGGCAAATTAAGCACATATAATCATCAATAAACTGAAAGATATGAACATAAAACTCATATTTTATTGATGAAATAAAATAAAGAGTGAATACAAATTAAAACTCAATTTTTTTATAGATGACTTCTCTACTTTTGATACTTCGTTTAATAAAGGTTTATATCATTTAAAGAAGGTCAAAAAATGTAAATAGACTAATCTATTGATAAATTGAGTTAAGTGTCATTTCATGTACAAGAATGCATCATTCTAGGGTACAAAATTTTTAGTATAGGCATTAAGGTAGATCCAGCCAATTTTACAACTCACTTTCCCTAATTTTTTAAAGAAATGAGAAGAGTTCTAGGGTATGCCAAATTCTATTAGAGGTTTATTGAGGATTTCTTCACGATGATGAGATCCTTGACTATATGACATGTCAAAGTTTTTAATTTCAATTTAATAATGTATATTTAATCTTCTTTAAGCTTTTAAAGGAAACAATTTTTAGTGCATCTATACTTGTGTGTCTTAAATGGTCTATTCCATTTGAACTGACAAGCAAAGCAGGTGACTATGCAGTGAGACTTGGGCAAAGGAAGGATAAAATTTTCCATCCTATATAGTATGAAATTAGACTGTGGATGATGCTTAAAGTAACTGCAACACTTGTAGAATTTGCTTTTGACAAATTTTGGTCTTACTTGGTGTTATCCAAAGTAATGATCTATACAGATCATTTTACCATTAAGTATCTTCGTAGCTCATCGTAAACTACCAAATAATAAATTCCTAACTATCTAAGTATGCATTAGGGTGAGCTAGGGTCGAATTTATAGAGAGCTAGGGTGAGCTAAAGCTATTTCTACAATTTTACAAAATAAAAATAAAAATAATTTAAAACTCCTCAAGTTTTTGGGATATTAAAAAGTAAGAAGAAATAAATTAAATCAAAGCAAATAAGGCAAAAAATAAAATAGAAACAAACAAATAGAAATCAGGGAAATATGGGTAGAGGATATTTCTGAAATTCAAGACTTTTAACTAATCATTGAGAACATAAAGATTGCTTTTTATCTAGGATGCTAAACTATGGATCCAAATAAACTCTTGCATCTTTTGTTCATCTAATTTTAGATAAATTATTTCAAACTATATGGCTTAGTTCAATTTTTATGGCTAAGTGAGACTTTAGCATCACTTATTCCTTAATAATATACCTCTTATAATTGTTTTTCTAAACATAATAGCACCCTTCACCCTATGCCAACAAGAGTTAAAACCATTTTTGAGCTACAAAATAAAGAAGGACTAACATAAAGACCTAGTGATGTTAGAGAGTTAAATGCCAGCCCCCATTATTATTATTTATTTACCAAATACAAATTTTTTTCTTCTGGTAGCCATTATATAGCTTCAATTTTTTATGATTTATGATTTCTTTCTGCATTGATGCTAGTTCAGGGGTTGAAAGGTTGTGAATTATTAAATTATGAAACGTTAGCATATTGTTAGGGGTCAAATTGATTGAGTTTTTATTGATTATTTATTGAATTATGACCCAAAATTCAGTGTTTAAATATTGAATTAATATTTAATTTTTAGAAATAAGAGATTTAATGAAGATTGGAGCAAGAAAATAAGAACAAGGTCACATTTTAGGACCAATATAAGGGTCTAGTTGGTTCTACAAACTCCTGTATTGGAACGATGATTTGGAACTAATACTATGGCCTCATGTGCTATATTGGCTCGAGTCAACCTACCACATTAGAGGTCAAACAGACATATCCACCTCAAATTTTCCTAATTGTAGCTTGCGCATGATATTCTTCAATGCTACTATCTTTTGGTGTGAAGTGTGAGTCTACTAGAGCTAAAAATGGAAGAAAACAAGAGGGACACACATTCAATCAAAGGGAATCAAATCTGAGTTTAAAAGAGAGGCCCTTCCTTCTCTCTTCTTATGTTCTAAGTAGAATATGGGCTTTAAACACTTTCAATTCAAGTTTTAGTGTTTTCTCTAAGTTTCTATTTGTTGAGGTTGTATCTGAGACATTTATTTGAGTTTATAAAGCATCATAAGGGTTTTTGTAACTTATAATCTTTATATATTTGCTTTGTTTTCAAATTAATCCAAATTTATGTTCTTAAGTTTATATCTTTGAATGCTCTTTGACTTTTTTTCAAGTTCTTAATGAATTAGAGCTTTATTGGAGTCCAGAACCAATTTGGAGAGTTCAAGACACGTCCAAGAGCCTTCCTTGCATATTTTTGTAACTTCTAAACTTATTTTACAACTTCTAAATTCGAATTTATAAACGCATGTTTCTAAAGTTGTATCTTTTAAATGTTTTTGGTAAAGATGAGTGGCCAAATCATTTCTAATGCTAAGTATTAGTGTGTTTATGATTTAAGAGAGCTTAAAGGCATGTAAGAGGTTTGATTTTTTTTATTAAAGGTCTAAAAGTTCAGATTTTAAACTGGCCACTTAAGATTAGAGTTAAAGATAATATAAGCTTGAGAAATCATCTTAGTTTGTTGTAAAACTCCATAAAGAACATGAATTAATCAACGAATGATCAAATTTTGATTTTTTTATGAAATTTATAGATATGAGAATGCAAATCCAGAAATCAACTTCTTGAAATTAAAGCCTATTAACTTGATTTAAGGCATAACCAAACTTTAAATTAAGATTAATAGATAAAAGTAAAGACTTATCCATAACTTTGTTTTGATTTTGTAAAGGAACTTTAAATTAGCCCTTAAAATTGTTCAAAGATTAATTAAACCATCACTCACCAATTCCTTAGCTAATCTTCACATTTGAGAATTTTTAGAAATTTTTTAAAATAATTAAAAATTATTTTTAAAGTACTTAAATTAGGTTAGAGTAGTTAGCATTTTTGAAGCTTTTAATCAAAATGTTTGGATTCTAGATAATTTTAATCTAATTAACCTAGTAATTAAACTTTTTCCCTATGGAGTCAACATTTGGTGTTTAGAAAACTCCATTTTATTTCTTGTTATGTAGGTACACTTTCTTAATCACTTTGGTTTTCAAAGTAAAATTGCTAAAATCATTTCAATTTTGAGGAGCACTTAATCGATGCACAACAAGTTTTTCACACCGTTGCCAGAGAATATGACCTTAATGTTAGAAATTTTAGTTTTAAATACCTTAGGACTTGTAAAAGTTATTTTTCTAAGTTTTTCTAAATTTTATTTGTTTATTTGTTTATTTATTTTTGTTTGTGTGATCATGTTGCTTTTTATTATCTTATTTGCTTTGTTTGTTTATTTGCCTTTGTTTAGCATTTTATTTAATTTTGTATGCATACCTAGGGACGCAATCTCGAGCTAGTAAACTTTGATCCAAAACTTTAGTTCATGTTGGGAAGGAAAAAGAAAGAATCTTAAGTGACTGTGTTCCATCCTTTAAAAGTGGTACATGTAGTAACACAAAATCAGAACCTGTAGAGATGGATTCTGAAAAACATGTAGTTGTAGGTCCACAAGTAGAAAATAGAGAATCAGCCCTAATGGACTTAGCATTGCCTAAAGTTATTGCAAATAATTTTGAAATCCCACATAATATCATCTATATGGTTAGGTCCTTGCAATTTAAAGGTTCAGCTTTAGAAGATCCCAATGAATATTTACCATATTTCCTTGATACCTGTGATCATTGTAAAAGACATTGAGTTTTTGAGGATGCAATTAGGCTAAGGATTTTTACCTTTTCTCTTAGACATAAGGGAAAATCCTGGTTTTCAACACTTCAATCTGGTTCGATTACTACATGAGATGAGTTAATGAAGTTATTTCTAACTAAATTTTTCCCACCTACTAAGATAGCAAAGATGAACACTAAGATAAGCTAATTTGTGCAGCAAAAAAATGAAAGTATATACAAGGCATGGGAAAGATTTAAAGAGATGCTTGCCAAGTTACCTAGTCATGGATTCACTACATGGCAGCAAGTAGATATCTTCTACATTAGATTGACACCTTCGACCTGTGGTAACATTGATTCTGTAGCTGGAGGTAATTTCATAAGTAACACTGTGATTAAAGCATAAAATCTCATTGATAAAATGGCTATGAATGGTTTTCAGTATAATTTTAAACTCCACCCAAGAAAGCCACATGGTGTTCATGTGATCACAGCAGCTCTTATAGCATAAATGGAAGTACTAAATAAGAAACTGGATAGCCTAATGAGTGGAACTCGTAGTAGTTCTCCTAAAGTTGAATGTGAAAGTTGTGTTAGTACCTCTCATACATCATTGGAGTGTCAAGAAAGTAGTCCTTTAGCCCAAGAATTGGAACAAGATCAATATGTTGGAATTTTCAATAGTCTAGGGGGAAACTCTTTCTTAAACATTTATAATCCTGGTTAGAGGAATCATCCAAAATTTTCATGAAGCAATAGTCAAAACTCCCATTAACCACCACAATAAATTCAAGCCAATGTTCAAAGAGCACCACCACTAGGCTTTAGAGCAAACCAACCTTAAAGAGAGTAACCTAGTTTTGAAGAAATAGTTTTGAATTTTATCCAATCTAATGAATCAAGGATGCAAAACCACGAGGCATCAATGAAGAATTTAGAGACTCAAGTTCAAAAAATTATACAACTCTTACAAGATAGGCTACATGGTAAGCTCCCAAATACCACTGAAACCAACCTTAGAGAGCATGCTAAAGCGATCATCTTAAGAAGTGAAAAACGAGAGATAATAAGAGAACATGATAGAATAGAGAGATAGCCAATGATAGAAGAGAGAGAGTTGAAGAAGATTGAAAGGAAGAAGGATAAGACAGAAGACAGAGATTTAAAGAAGAAGGGAAGAAGAAAGAAAAGGAAGAAGAGAGTGAAAGTTTAGAGAAGCCACCTAGGTTATTTGCTGATCCAAATGTGTAACAATATAAGCCTAGGATACCATACCCTCAAAGGTTGAAAATGCCATTCTTGAAAAATAATTTGGGAAATTCCTATAGATGTTTAAAAAGGTTCATATCAATATCCAATTTGCTGAGGCAATTACTTAAATGCCTTTATATGCAAAATTTTGAAAGGAAATCCTATCCAATTAGAGAGGATTGGAGGAGTATGAGACTATAAAGATGAATGAAGAGTGTTCTCCTATCCTGATAGAGAAGTTACCTCCAAAGCTCAAGGACCTATACAATTTCACCATTCCTTGTATTATTGGTAGCTTACTGATAGATAGGGCTTTGATGGTTCTTAAAGCAAGTATTAATCTAATGCCCTTATCTATTTTTAAGAAATTAGGATTAGGAGAACCAAAACCATCTACATTCTTATTACAATTAGTTGATAAATCTGTATCCTTCCCAAAAGGGATTATAAAGGATGTTTTGATGAAAGTTGATGAATTTTTTTCCTTGTTGATTTCATTGTCCTGGATATGGAAGAAGACAACACAATGCCCATTATCTTGGGAAGACCATTCGTGGTGACTCACAAGGCATTGATAGATGTGCATGCAGGAAAGCTCATTTTTAGACTTTTGAGTTTAATGTTTTCCTATCAATTAAGCATCCCTATACATTGGATTCATGTAACTTCATTGAAGTAAATTATAATCAAGATGATCAATTAAGGTATCTGTAAGTCCTATGGCACCTAAGAGGGGGGGTTGAATTGGGTATTAAAAACTTTTTTGCAAACTCAAAACTATCAACTTAATTCAGTTGGAAAACTAAATGCAATCACTAAACCAATATTCAACCTAATATGGAATGTT
>JAOXYD010172812.1:0-10016 GCA_028565735.1 Pinacopodium congolense | reverse complement strand
CAACCATCAATTTTAAAGTCCCCTAACCAAGGCAAGATTCCCCCACACTTAAGCAATTGATTTTCCTTAAGCAAATTAATTCATCATCAAGTTCATAGTATGATATAAATATTGGAAAATTGATTCAAAATTAATAACACAATTATTAAAAATTCTTTCTTCATCCTAAAAAATAATGAAGCATGGAAATGCGATATAATTAATTAATCATATCAATTATCAAATGCTTTTAAATCATTTCATTCTTTTTCAATCTTCAATCTAAATCAAAAAAATTAATTCCACATGTAAAAGGAAAATACATTGAGTTTAATGCATCATCTTTTTGACACTTTCACATCCTTTAAGTAATTTAAATAATAATTTAATTAATCACACAATTAATTAAATACATAAATAGTTTAGTTGAGAAGTTACTTCAGTATTTTTATGTGAAGGTCAATATTTGGTTGTGAACAACCCTTAGTTACTCAACTAAGTCACATTAAATCAACCAACTAGTAGCTATACTCATAAATTCAACCTTATACATACATACATACATACATATATATATATATTTATACATCGCTCTTTTCTTCTTTTAATTTTCTTTTATTTTTTTCATTTTTTCCCTATTTATATATTTATACATATATATATATATAAGATTAGAACTCAACGGAAGGAATTCTTCTTACTTATTTAACTAATTAAGTAATTATTTTTAATTTTAATATTTTTAATATTTTAGGGTTAATTCTGGTTCTTTTTCATTTTTCTTCAAATGATAAAATTTCCTTTAAATAAGTTACAAAATTACTCAAGAACTTCCAATTTATATGTGGAATATCGTTATAATCATTAGGTATTCTTTATCTAAATTATGAAATGAGTTAAAGGCATTTAGTCATTAATAGTTAAAATTAATCACATAAAATTTAAATTGCCAAAATAATTGAATTCAAACAAAAACATTGACAATAAGAAGTATTAAAATTAGAATTTTTTTTTACAATTTATATACTATGATGAAATTGATGATAATTTAAAATACTTGTAGTCTCACAATACGAAAGTGTATAAGAAATCAATTTATGTTGTTTATAACAATCCTTAATGATGATAAATGATACATTCTCTCCCCCACACTTAAAGTAAACATTGTCCTTAATGTATATAAATAAAAGGAAAAGCATAAAGAAGGAGAGTAAGGAAGAAATACACCTGTTTTAAAAAGGCATGATAATCTATTAAATCGATTTGATGAGTAGGAACTAAAAACATCAAAAGATCAAACATAGAAAATAACAAAATATGCTCCAATCTTATAATATGAAATTAAAGTACATTAAGGAGCCATAGTACATCAAAATGTATAAATGAGATCCAAAATAACCTATAATACTAAACTGAAACGAAAACACACAAACAAAAGTAAAAATCCCAATAAAAATATATAAATAATCCAAATCCTATCTATGAGAACTCTGGCCCTTTAAACCTGAATCTTGATCCCTCAGAGCATGGGATTGCTGATACTCCTCAAGTCGTGCTAAGTGTGAGTCCATGCTAGCCATATGAAGAATGAGGTCATCAAAACTAGCAACATCACACCATGCAAAATGAAGATCTCTTAAAAAGATGAGACTCCATCCTTAATAAGATAGTCATAATGTTTTACTATAGGATGTCTATAAGCAGTGTAGGTGCTACGACAGGTGAAGAATGACGAGGTGGATGCAAACTCCATGTAGCCTTAAATGAAGCCTTACCTATCTCCTCCTCTAGTACATTATGAGCATCAGGAGCGGGTGGAGCCTCAAGCTGCTCATACTCGCGAAGCGACTCCATACTCCTTGTACTCACACAAACCTCTATAACTTCAGGGTACTGATATTGATATGAGTATAATGAACCTTATCCACTGCCACCTCAGTATCACCATTAACTCCTATTTCTTGAATAATCCTACTCAATAAACTGGGGAAGCAGAAAGTTTTGCTCGAATTGTGCATCCTCACCACTTCCCTCATGGAAGAGGTGATAAAGCTAGCAAGAGGTAGTCCCAAAATAGGTCCTAAACCATAGAGTATCTTATACAAAATATAGGCATCACTTAGCCTAACTTCATTAAAACTATTAGCTCTAAGAACTAAATTGGCACTTGACGTCAGAAAATTACAAAAAATCCATACCTGGTGTGAATAGTGAATCGAGACTATTTTCTGGAGATTTGGTGTGATATTTGGATGTTTTTGAGTGATTTGAGGCTACAATAAAATAGAGGATGGAATTTCCAATGAAAAAAACCAATACCACTCAATTTGGTTAAAAAATGAATGAGAAAAGTGGATCGGAAGAAGAAAGGGATGTACGACGGTTTGGGAGGAAGAACAAAGGGGTGTTTGGTTTATGCGGAAAATTAAGCATTTTAATGCAGCATTTTAAAGGAATGCGGTGGGTTGGGGACTAATACGGCAGTCTAAGATCGTCATATTGCTCCTACAACAAGGTACCAATATGGGGGTTAACACAGATCCACGTATTGGGTCTATTGACTTAAATTTTCTTTATTTTGAACCCTATTTTGCACCAAAACTCTTTCTAAACTTTGTCCCAACAAAATTCAATGGATTGTTCATAAATTTTCCTTATAATTAAAATTAAATACACCCAAAAATCAAATCAAACACACCTAAAAAAAAGGAAATACTAGGGAAATCATAGTAAACTTAATCAAAACTCACTTAAAAGGCTTCAACACATTTATTTTAATTTAAAAAACACTAAATTCAAATCAAAAGACTTAAATTAAGGTTAGGTTGCCTTCCAAAAAGCTCTTCTTTAAGGTCTTTTAGCTGGACCTTAATGTTAGAGAACCTTGATTCCCTTCCTTGGTCCAAATTCCATCAACTTCAACTCATTCTCTTTGCATTACAAATAGGCCACATTTTGAAGGGTTTCTGCAGAAGTTGAAAGAATTATGACATTTGACATTTGATTCTTAATGAAACAACAATAATGACTTTGAAAATACCATGGTAAAAATTCTTGAATTACCATGGGTGGCCCTGAATTAAAAGCATGAACACCAATGAAGTCAATACACTATAATGTTGTCTCTCATTCAACCTCATCTTGCTTGAAAAATTCATCATTATCATCACAATTAAGAACCTTCAAAACATTTTATTCAATTTGAAATTCATTGTTGATACCAATGAAATCAACATATGAATCATCTAGTTGATCATCTAACATGCAGGCACAAACACTTTCATCACTTTTTGCAACTTTATCTTCACTTTCAGTTACAACACTTTCCTTACAATCCATAAAATTCACAAGATGATTTTCAGAAGGAATAAAAAAATCATCATCATCATTTTCCATAGCACAAAGTTCTAACTTAGTTTACTCACATTCAATAGGTGGAGTTAGACTAATAGGTGTAAATATTTTCATCAACAATTCCCTCAAAATTGGATAAGAACTTTCTGACTCTTGGACTATAGATTGATTTTTAGTTAGATGCTCATCTAATTGAGATAAAGTATAAAATGATATGCACAGTTTTTATACAATTGAATAGTTCTCCTAGATTGAACATCTAACATTTGTGGATATAAAACCCTAGGTTAGTAAGGTCGGACATTGGAATCAGTAAATACCTTAGTGGACAACTTTCATTTTCAACTCCTTTCCCTACATTGCTTCTTTCCATCATTTATCTTTTATTCACATCCTCCATTTTATGATTATACTATAAAGTGATGGCCATAATATGCTCTTGAGGGGATGTTCAGGAATAAAAGGTAAGGGTTGAGCTAACCACTCATCTAATATCCATGCAATCTGGCCTACTTAAGTCTCTAAATTCTTAATTTAATTTTCATGACTTTACATCCTAAATTCATTTCTTTGGATATATTTAATCACATATCTTCAAGATTAGACTTTTCTTGACCAATTGGATTAGGATGGGTTCTAATTGAGGATTGACATGTGAATTTTGTAGTCTTGATGATAAGTGGGGTAGCTCTCCTTAGAAAGTTTTTAAGGGTCCACTCGTTGCCTAGTATAAGAATAATGATCTTGCCTATGATCAGAGGCATAATAAGGTCTTACTTGAAAATCTATAGAAGCATGAAAGGAACTACCACAATAATCACAAGCTATAGGACGTTGGAATACACCACTACCAATTTGAGCCTGTAAACCTTCCAATTGCTTAGTAAGGTCTACTAATTGAGCTTGTAAAGTTAAGGTTTTATTAATGACATGAGCTCTCAGTGGTTTCCTATAAAAAGGCCTAAAATTTGATTGAAAGCTATTTTCTATGTCCTCAGTTAATCGATATGCTTCACTTGAGCTTTTGCTTATCAAAGTACCTCCATCAGCAGCCTCTATGAGACTACAAGTGGATGGTATGAGTTCGAAGTAAAAGATATGCACTTGCTCACAAATACTGAAGATATGCATCGAACATTCAGAAAGTACCTCTCTAAGTTGCTCCCAAGACTTATGTAAACTCTCACCCTCATATTGCTCAAAAGATCAAATCAAAGTTTTCAATTTTGCTATCTTAGATGGGGGAAAGAATTTAGCTAAAAAGTTATTAACGAGATGATCCCCAATTATGATGGAATTAGGTGGAAAAGTATTCAACCATGTGCGAGCTTTATCTTTTAGACAAAAAGGAAATAACTTGAGTTTAAGTGCATTATCTAAAACACCAAAATGTTTATAAGGATCACATATTTCCAAGAAATTTATTAAATGATCATTTGGATTTTCTAAAGATGAACCAGTAAACTAAGAAAACCTAATTATGGAAATGTGAGCATATGGAATTTCAATATCGTTAGAGTCTATCCTAAGTCTAACAATGCTAGACTTAGGGCCACTTCTAGTTTGCATAGTCAATTCCAACATGGTTGTCTCTTTATGAAGTTGAAGAACCAACTGCTCATGATGTTCCATTTCGACATTAACTTGATTCTTACTAAACATGCATTCAAGCTAAGCACAAGCCAAGAATCAAGCTTAAAGAACTAAAAAGCAAATCAAAACACAAAAGAAAACAAAGTAAAGTAAACATATTATACATATTATACATACTATATACAATAGTTATACCCTAGAGTAATTGACACCAATTTTTCTAATATTAACAAAACTAAATGTTCCATAACAACAACACCAAAAATTTACTAATCATTGGTTTTATGATTATAAAAATTGGAATGCTTTTAATGATTTAACTTTGAAAACCAATGTTATGAAAGGCAAGTACACCTATCGAATAAGTAGTAATATGGAGTATTTTTAAGATTCCGATTGTCGAACCCATGAGGAACTTATGATTAGTTAAGTACCAGATTAATTAGATTAAAATTATCTAGGAAACTCCAAATTAATTGATTAAAAAGATAAAAAAAAACTACTAAACTATCATATTATGCTTCAAACCTTGCAATTTTGAATTATAAAATGAATTCTAAATAACTAAAATTATCAAATTTTGGAAATTAGCTAAGGATTAGGTGATTAATGAATTAATCGAGCTCTTAACAATTTTAAAGGCTGAATTAGAGTTCCTTCATGAATTCAAGACAAAGCTATAATTAAGACTTATGCCTTTTCTCCATTAAATTTAGTTTAAAGTTTGGTTATACTCTAAATCTAATCAATGGGATTTAATTTCAAGAACTTGATTTCTGAATTTGCGGTATCAGATCTCAACTCTCACCAATAATCAAAGTTTGGTCATTCATTGATTGATTTTTCCAACAACCTAAGTTAATTTCTTAAGTCTTAGATAATCTTCCACTCTAATCTGAAGTGGCCAACCCAAAATTAGAACTTTAAGACCTTCAATAAATAAAACTAGACCTTTATATATGGATTTAATCTCTCTTAAAACATTAAAATATAAATCCTAAGCTAGAAAAAGGATTTAGCCACATATGATCATCAAAGCATACAAAACCTGCATCTTAAGCCACCATACTTTGGTAGATATGAAAATATTAGCTGAAATAACAAGTTTAGAAGTTACAAGACAAGTTTTAAAAGCTCCTGGATTTGTCTTGAACTCTTCTAAGTGATCTGGATTGCAACACAGCTTCAAAATCCCCAATAACTTGCAAACAATCAAAGAATATAAGATAATGTAATAATAAGAACATAAAATTTGAACAATACAAAAAATATAGAAAATACAACATTAATATCAGCTTATAAACCCCCTATGATGGTTTAGAAACATGGATATATGTCTTAGCAATGTTCTTCAACAAGCGGCAACTCAAAAAACACAATATAACTCAAATTACAAGCGTTTGAAGCTAAGAAATTCTAAGAAAAACTAAGAGAGAAGCAAGAGCAACTCTCTCTACTTCAGACCTGTACTCCTTGTTATTGAATGAGTGTTTTTGTGATATTTATTTGTTTTACAGCTCCAACAGCCTCCCACTCGCACTTATAGGTAAAAAGAGCATGTTCAAACCACCATTTTGGGGATTTAGAGTGGATAGGTTATACTAGTCATATTTTAACTCTTTCACTTTGAGGTTTCTTATCCTTCAACTTGGACCTGTAAACTCTCCGTTGATGGTTAATTTTAGACTCCTTCACCTTGGGTTTGTCCATCGTTCACCTTTGGTCTGCTAGCCTACCTTTTATGGTTGACTTTAGTCAAATATCCCATCTTTTTTCTCCAATCTCCATCTTTAATCACCAACTTGCAAATTAAATATAATAATGCATAAATTTAATGCTTAAGCACTGGATTAGAGTTTAGAATTCAATAAATTATTAATAAAAAAATCAATCAATTTGTCCCTTAACAATGCTTAAAAAGGAGGGCATAACTGTGGTTAAAAACAATAAAAGGAAATTGAGCTCTACAACAACAGTCACAGGTTAGCAAGTTTGGATAGATTATAGAAAATTCAATACTACAACTAAGAAGGATCACTCTCCGCTACCCTTCACAGATCAGATGATTAAAAGAGTGGTTAAGCATACCTTCTACTATTTTCTAGATGCTTACTTAACATATAATCAAATCTTTATATATCTAAAGGACCAAGAGTAGACCACATTCATCTGTTCCTATAAAACCTTTGCCTATAGAAAAATGCCCTTTGGCCTTTGCAACGCCCTAGTGACTTTTCAAAATGCATGATGACCGTATTCATGGATAGGATTGAGGATATAATGAAAGTGTTTATAAATTATTTCATAGTCTTTTGAGACTCTTTTGATAAATGTTTGAAAATTTTAGACAGAGTAATTTAATGATGCGAAGAGTTGCATTTAGTCCTTAACTAGGAGAAGTGTCATTTTATGGTGCATAAAGACGTAGTTCTAAGATACAAAAATTTGTGCAAAGGCATAGAGGTGGAAAAAGTCAAAACAAAGTTTATCAAGAAGCTTTCGCCACTAAGCATTGTCAAGGGTGTTAAAGCATTTTTGGGGCATGCTAGGTTTTATTTTTGATTTATTAAAAAAATTTCTCTTATTGCTATACCCCTTACTAATTTGTTAGTTAAAAATATACTTTTTCACTTCGATGTTAACTGTTTAAATGCTTTTAAAAGGTTAAATATGACACTAATATTTGCACCACTTCTAACTTAAACATATTGGTCCTTACCATTAGAGAGCATGTACGATGTTAATGACCAAGCATTAGGGTGCGGCATAGGATAGCGGGTAGAGAAGAGACTGCATGCTGTCTACTGTGCCAATAAGACCTTGATAGGAACCTAATTAAAGTATATAACTACTGAAAAGAAATTGCTAACTATGGTGTTCGCATGTGATAAATTCCGCTTAACCCTCTTAAGAATCCACAATAACTTGCAAAAAAGGGTAATTTTTTATACGGACTATGAAGCACTGAGGTACTTGTTCGCCAAGAAGGATGCGAAGCCCAGGCTTATCCAATAGGTATTGCTTTTATAAGAGTTTGATTTAGAGATATAATACAAGATAGGAGTACAGACTATAGTGGCCAACCAATTATCATGTCTAGAATGTGGGGAGGTGCAATCAAGCGAGAACATCAAAGAACACTTCCCTAAAAAATCCTTGATGGTTGTAAATAATCTTTTTGTTTCAACATTTGCTGATATAGAGAACTACTTCGCAGGTTATATCCTTCCTCCCGACTTAATTTTATCAATAAAAAATGTGATTTTTGTTTGAGTGTACTCGTTATTTGTGGGATGAGACAATTTTATGTGATATATGTGCTGATGGACTGATTCATAGGTGTATTCCTAAGGATGAAATGCTTGAAATATTAACTCAATGTTACAATTCATCTTATGCAAATCATTACGGAGCCAATAAAACTGCAGCTTGAGTTCTAAAGTGTGCGTTATTTTAGCTTAGGCTACTCAAGGATGGTCGTAAGTATGTCAAGAATTTCGATCGATGTCAATATGTAGGAAATATTTCAAACTACTATGAGATTCCACTCTCTAACATGCTAGAAGTGAAGGTCTTTAACATTTTGGAAATTGATTTCATGAGACCATTCTCATCTTCACTTGGCAACACTTATATCCTAGTTAGTGTGTGGACTATATCTCTCAATGGGCAGAAGCAATAGCTACCCCAACCAACGATGTTAAGGTAGTGCAAAAGTTCATTAAACAAATATTTAATAAGTTTGGAGTATGAAGGATAAGCATCAGTGATAAAGAAGCGTACTTTTACAATAAGCCTTTTAAAGTTATATTAAAGTGATATGGAGTTTACCATCGAGTGGTTACACCTTATCATCTACAGACAAGTGGCCAAGTTGAAGTAGTGAATAGGAAGTTAAAGGGAATTCTAGAGAAAACAATGATTGGTTTAGGAAAGATTAGGCACTAAAGCTTGATGATGTGCTATAGGTATACCGAACTGCATTCAAGACACCTATATATACCACTACCTTACATCTTGTCTATGTGAAACCTTTCCATTTACTCGTGGAGCTAAAGCATTGAGTGTATTGGGTTATCAAAGCTTTAAACTTCTACGGTGAGGTAATTGGTTAGAGACGACTACTACAACTCAATTAATTGGAAGAGTTGTGACTTGATGTGCATGAGAATGCTAAATTATATAAGAAGAGAGTGAAGAAGTGGCATAACACTCACATAAAAAAGAAGGAATTCAAGAACGATGATCAAATATTGTTATTTAACTCTTGACTTTGTTTATTTCCAAGAAAGTCAAATCTCGTTGGAGTCGTATGTTTAAAGTCATCCAAGTATTCAAGCATAGAGAATTGGGATTGGAGAACGAAAAGGGTGGAACATTTAAGTGAAGGGTCAAAGATGCAAATCATACTTCGGAGGCATACTTTCATATGAAAGGGAAGTGATCTCCTTCCTTTTCCTTTTTTAATCTTGTTGAATTTGGCATTGGTCAAGCTAATGATCTTAACTTTAGCATGTTTTTATTTGTAGTTAGTTTAATTATTAATGTGCTTGTTTAATTGAGATCTTAACTATGTTTTTCGTTCAAAGTTATTGAAGTTCATTAAATTATTAACGATTTAGTGTTTTCATATAGGTATGGACACTTAGAAGATTAAAACAAAATTTAAAAATTAAAAATGAAATTGAAAAACCAAAAAGAAAAACGAAAATACCATCGCTATAGCAATAAGAGTCCATATGGCCATAGTCACAATGATAGCGTCACTTACGTATCTTGAAACTTTTTTTTATAATCTTTATCTTTTTCTAAAACCCAAAATTGTTTCAAGCCTCCCCTCCAATAAGTGCAGTCCCTCTTGTTTTAAGCTTCCCCTCCAACAAGTGCAACCCTTCTTCTCCTCCTCCACCCTTTTTTTCAACCTTTTTATTTTCCACCAAATAATCAACTTAACTTACAATTTTGATCAATCTTCCATCAATCTTCAAAATTTCACATTGATGATGCAAAACTAACAACTACAAGTTTTACGCTCAAAACCGCAAGTATACGGGTCGTACTTGTAGTAAAGAACAGTATCGATCCCACGA
>JAOXYD010172802.1:0-10016 GCA_028565735.1 Pinacopodium congolense | reverse complement strand
GGATGTTCAACCTCTCAATTTCAATCTCAGTCTAAAAAGCCACTAGCAATAATTTCAGAATCTAGAATTTTGATCATATATATGGGCATTGCCCACCAGAAACATCCTCAGCTAAAGAGAAAACAAATGAATGCAGGAAAAGGAAAAAGTAAAGGCCACTTGCCCAGTAATTTCAAGGGAGCATCTCTTTCTCGTGACTGAACATTAAAGCCAGAGAATTCAATTTGTAAATCAAGTAGCTTATTTTATAAGTGGATCTTGGGTTAGAACCTGATCTCATAATATAACAATATGGTTGGAGGATGAATACTTGCATTCGCATTGCTGCAACACCACCAAACAGCATTAGATCAACATACTGGTCAAGTTGAAACGTGTCTTCAGGAAATACTACAAGGTACAAGTTGTTCTAATCGATCAACATAACTTTGAGAATATTCAAATATAGATCTAAGACTGATCAGCTGCGTAATGTGAGTTAATCCACAAGATAAATGTCTATATCATTCAACACAAACAAATTTTCAAATACAGAAACTTCCATTCCACCATCTTCAAGGCTGTTAAAGAAACCAATAACCACTACTTTTGAAAATGTTAGGCTGTAAGACAAGTTTAACATGGAAAAACAGTTGTATCTTTTCAAACGCACTCACAGTAAAATTACAAATTCCAAACGACCTATATTCCTATATAGGAAACATCAACTATCGATCACTGATCACCTTGAGTTACCTATACCACATATTGCTTATGTCAAGTAACAATGATAAAGAAGAAGAAAAACATTGAACTTCTGCAGGGGTACTAATTACAAACTAAACATTCGTCGTAATAAAATCGTAAAGAGAAATATGCCTGTCTCACCACATGATGCATCTACAAGATATCATGAGGAAGGAACTACGAAGATAGTACAAATGCGATGATGTTATCAGTGGTGACGACGTCGACAGCGTTTATCGCCCTTAGCGGGACTGTAGCTGCTGGAGAGAATACGATGAACAATATCTCTTTGTTTGTTAAGGTTTTTTTTGTGGCAAAAGGTATGAATTGGCCCTTAACGTTTCACAAAAGGTTTAATTTGCCCCCTAACGTTTTACAGGGTATCACTTTACTCCCTAACGTTTGAAAAATGGTTTAATTTATCTCCTGACGTTTACAAAATGGTACAAATTACCCCCTGAATACTGTTTTGTTGACTTTTTATTGGTCAATGCAGGAAACAATTTGTACTATTTTGTAAACGTAAAGGGGCAAATTAGACCATTTTTCAAATGTTAGGGGGCAAAGTGGTACCCTGTAAAACGTTAGGGGGCAAATTAAACCTTTTGTGAAACGTTGAGGGCCAATTTATACCTTTTGCCTATTATTTTCTTATTTTATGTTTGAAATCAATTTTATTAAAATTTATTTATATAAAAAATTAAAATCTTTTGTTGTGCATAATGATATGATCATTGTTTTATTTCTCAATATTGGTATCGGGAATCAGGATGGTTTAGAAATGTTTCTAGACATGTTGTATATGTTTTAGACGTTTTGGAAAAGGTTTCAATTATTTCCTATAAAAGTTGCATACTTGTTTTTCCTATAAATGTTCTAAAAATTTCTGTCTTAACCAGAAGTGTTATGGAGGGATTTCTTGAAATTTTTCTAGAAATAATCTAAAAAAGTCTCTAATATATTAAAATATTTAATAAATGATAACATTTAAAAATATTTAAAAATTAACAAATATCTAAATATTGTATTAAACTCCAAAATTATATTAAACTTTAAAATTAAATTTAAGAGTTCACATATATTGCTTTTTAAAAATAAATTCACATATTATTATTATTATTATAAAATAATTCTATTAAAAATATTCATATCAATAACGTTTAAAATTAGACTTTTATTTAGTTTGAAATATTTTTTTGAATGTTTTACAAAAGTTAAAATTTTATTTTCATACAAATATTAAGAAG
This sequence comes from Pinacopodium congolense, assembly GCA_028565735.1. Taxonomy (NCBI): domain Eukaryota; kingdom Viridiplantae; phylum Streptophyta; class Magnoliopsida; order Malpighiales; family Erythroxylaceae; genus Pinacopodium; species Pinacopodium congolense. The sequence goes on along the minus strand of JAOXYD010172802.1, from coordinate 8,043 downwards.
TAAAACCTTCAACTAATTTTAAATAAATAAAATCATTTTACTAAATTTAGACATTTAAATAATTAACTGAGTAAAATCTCTTACGTAACTTATTAAATAAATTAATAAAAATTATTATACTAACCCAAAAAAATATCACATATTAAAAATTCATGTAATTGATTTTAAAAAAAAGAAAAGTAGCAAAGAAAGTTTCGTTGTACTCTCTTACTATGTTATATGTCTAATTATATATTTACACATTTGCCATGTCATCTATTACATCAACTTCTTTGTATGTCAAATATTACATTAGTAAGCTATTAGTGACGAGAAAAAATTTAAAGGCAAAGAGTTACAGTAAAAGTTCCTTAATGTTTGGGAGGTGTGTCGATATTTTTAAAGTATAAGAGCTAAAATAGAATTTTACAAAATTGCAGGAAGATGGGATGTAATTCCCTCTATTTGATATTCTGTTTTTCAAGTTGTGAGTTTTTGGAATTGTTCTAATTGCCAGAGATTGAAATTTTGAATTCTCTGGCAATGAGAAATTGTTAAATATTGTTGCCATTACTCATTTCATATATGAAACTTGTTCAGATGAAAATTGATATATCTGTATTACTAGATCTTTAAATGCACAACATATGAATTATTGTTATGGACTGTTATCTGCTTTGGTATTATTCAATGAGTTGGCATAAATGAAGAGATTGAAACGCATAATAAAGTAACTAATATTGATTGTTATTCAAAATCAATGAAACTGGAAATGCACAATGAATGAAACTCGGATTAGTATGAATGTTATGGTGATGGTCTGGTGACTAAGAATATTGGTGAGGGGTGGAGTTGCCGACGTGCAGAGGGACACCGAGCCTTTCTCTCTACAAATATGGTTTTTTAGGAGGATGTTTAGTTAGGTTGTAAATTGTGGGTTGTAATTTTTTTTTGTGATTGTTATGTTTTTGTATCAGTTGTTGTGTTTTCTTTTTCAATTTTTGTTCTATATTAGTGCGCATTCTTTTTCAATTTCTATGTTTAGAAAAATAGGAAACCAAAACTAAAAGCCAAAGCCCAAGTAAACATGGCTTAAATTTTTAAAATTTTAAAAGGACTGTTATGCGGAGGCGCATGCACAACAATCCTTTAAAAAAAATTTAAATTTTAATTGAAATCATTTTAATTATATTAAATTAATTTTTCTTAATATGATTAAGATTAAATTAGTCTAAATTTGTAATAAATTTAGAAAATAGTTTTCTAAGTGTTTGAAAATTATTTTCAAAAGATACATTAGTAGGAATAAATATGAAATCTAATTTAAATTTTCATGAATTATAGTAAATTACTTATCAAATCAATAATTAGAATAAAGTAAAGTGCTCAAGTTATTTTTCATCATTATATTATGTTAGGTAAAATAATATAATGAGATTATATTAATTAAGATGAGACTTAAAAAATTTTAAATTCCATACTAAACTATTATGTACATATTTAGAACTCAATTGTTGTCTTTTATTATTATAAGATTAAACTAGAATTCTATTTAGCATTAGGTTTATTGAGTAAACTCAAAGTCGCTTTAACCCGAATGTGTTTAATCTTATAAAGATAGATCTTCCTTAACTAAATTTGTATGATTTTGATAAGAAAACTTGCGATCATATGAATTTAGAAGTAGGGTTAAGAATAACATATAAGATATGTTTTAGTAAAGAATTTTCAAATCTATGAGTTATAAATGATGTGATTGATAAAATATTACCTATCCAATTTTAGTTTATTTTAGTTTGTTGAGCAAACTCAAGATCAATTAAATTAAAATCGGATCCTAACTCACTAAAAATTATATGATAATTTTTTGAATTAATAATGAGAGCTATTAATTTGTTTAAAATATTAAAAGTAACAAAATATTAATTAAAATTCTTATTTTATTTAGTATTGTAACTTACATTAATTCTCACTCTTTTATGCTTCGGTTGTTGAAAAATGAGTACGAATTTATTCTTGAGAAGAATCATAGATACTAATAAATTAATTAGACCAAAATTTTCAAATTGATTACACAATTTAAGAACTGTTCTCTGGTAAGAAAAGAAATTGTGCGTTATTGACACAGAAATTTCACCTGAGTCTGTGGAAGATGTTACTGATGATATCTAGGAGAAATATAAACGTCATATTGAAAATGATAAACAAGCTACGTGATGTCAATTAGTATGTCTCTTGAATGATTAATGCCTTCAAGATTTTTTTGGTACATAAGATTATGTGGAGAAGTTTGAGGTTTTTTAAGCATTATACTAATGCAAGATGACATCTATTTCTATTATGGAGTAGCTGGACACTGGAAGAGGAATTGAAAAGAGAAGTTAAAGGTAACTTCATCATCAGATATGTCTATAATTGAAATCAATCTTTCTACTTCTATTTCATAATCTTGGGTATTAGATGTTGGTCCTGGTTCTTATATTTTTAATAATATGTAGGTACTAATAGGTAGTAAAATGTTAAGACAAGGCAAAGTAGATCTACAGGTTATTAATGGAGTAAGAGTTGCTATATTAGTTATAGGAATTTGTAGTTTAATTTTATCTTATGGTCTTGTATTCAAACTAAATAATTGTTCTTATGTTCCAATAATTAAAAGAAACATCATTTATATTCCATGCTTAAACATGAATGAGTTTGTTTTTATAATAAAAAATAAAATTTGTTCATTTTATAAAAATGATATTTATTATGGATCTATTTTACTTACAAATGGTTTATCTGAATTAGTTCTTGAAAGGCTAATATTTAATGTAAATAGCGAGAAAAGAAAGTTAAATGGCCAAAATTCATCTTATTTGTGGCATTGTAGATTAAGTCATATTAATGAAATGAGAATCACAAAGTTTCATAAAGAAAGATATCTGAGTTCTTTAGATTATGAATCACATGAAACTTGTAAATTTTGTTTGTTGAGTAAGATGATCAAACTACCCTTTAGTGGAAAGGGACAACTTGTTAGCGCGTTACTAAAACTTATATATTTAAATGTATGTGGTCCTATGACTACTTAAACTAGCGACGAATATATTTATTTTATTATATTCACATATGATCATTTTAGATTGGTTACAGGTATTTAATAAAGCATAAGTCTGAAGCATTTAAAAGATTAAAAGAATTTAGACTTGAGGTAGATGAATAAATCAGTAAGAGTATTGAGACACGTAGATTTGATTGAGCTAGTGAGTACTTAGACCACGAGTTTTTTAGTTATTTAAAAAAGAATATGGTTCTCTTATAATGGATTCCATTTGGAACTCCACAATACAATATAGTTTTAAAGAGGAGAAATCGTACTCTGTTAGATATAATACTCTCTATGATGAATCATACAGCTCTTTTGATTTTATTTTAGATAGATTCCCTTGAAACTGCTGCTTACCATTTGAACATAATTTCATTCAAATATGTTAACAAGACTTCATCTGAGATATGGATTAGAAATAAAATAAAGTTATCACATTTAAAGATTTGGTGATGTGATGTTTATATGAAAAGTTTAATATTAGATAAGTTTAAAGTTAAATAAGATAAATCTAAGTTTATGAGATATTTAAAAGAGAGTTTTTTATATCAATTTTACCCTTCTTTTAAGTGAAAGATGTTTGTCTTAAGATATGCTATATTCTTATAAAGAGAACTTATTCTTAAGGAAAGTAATGAGAGTGAGGTAGAACTTAGAGAATTTTAAGAACTATAAGATCACATCTAAGTATAGTAAGAAGTAAAAATTGATATATCAGATGTATAACCAATGGTTCCAGAGATACATAGTTTGTGACACTTCAATAAGATACATCGTCCTCCTGTTAGATTAGATCTACATATTGAAAAGGAGAAGGATGATGTTTCATTAATAGATCATGAGCCTATCAATTTTAAAGAAACATTGTTATACATTGATTCTTTCAAATGGCAAAAAGTCATAAAATCTGAAATAGAATCCATGTACATTAACTAAGTATGGACTTTGATGGATGTACATAAAGATATTGTACCTACTGAGTGCAAGTGGGCTTTTTAGGAAAAAAATAATATGAATGGTAATATACATATGGACAAAGTAAGACTGATGGCAAAAGTTTATAGATAAAAATAAAGAGTTGATTTTGATGAAACCTTTGCACTAGTACCTTTGCACTAGTAGTAATGCTAAAGTTCTTAAGGATTTTATTAGCTATAATTGCACATCATGATTGTAAAATTTGACAAATTAAAGTCAAAACAACATTTATCAATGGGAATTTATTAGAGAATGTGTACATGACATAACCTGAAGGTTTTGAATCCAAAGAATTTTTCGATCGAGTATATAAGTTACAAAGAAAGATCCATTTTACACACTAAAGCCAACTCTATAGTGTTGTGATATTTTTTTTTGGTAAGAAAATCAAATATTTTGATTTTATAAAATATGTAAATGAATCTTGTATACATAGGAAGGCCAGTGGGAGTGCAGTAGTGTTTTTAGTACTTTATATAGATGACATATTTCTTATTGAAAACAACATACTTATGCTCCTGTCTATAAATATATAGTTATCTAAGAACTTTTCCATAAAGGATATGAGAGAAATAGCCTATATACTAGTATAAAAATCTATATAGATAGATTAAAAGGGTTTCTTAGCTTATATATAGATTAAAGAGATTTCTTAGCTTATCTCAATTCACATACATAGACAAATGCTAAAGAGGTTTAGAATAGAGAATTTTAAAGAAGGTTTTTATCCACAATGCATGGGATTTCCCTATTTAAAATTATGTCCCCAAAGACACAAGAAGAGAGAGATAGAATATATTGTATTTTATATGCTTTGATAGTTAGATCAATTATATATGCGATGCTAAGTATGAGACCAAATATTACTTATACTTTGACCATAACAAGTAGATGTCAAGTCAATCTTGGTAAGGTTCACTAGATGACTGCAAGAAACATCTTAAAGTACTTTAAAAGAACTAAAAATGTCTTTTTAGTCTATAAAGGAGTTAAACTGAAAGTTTAGGATCATTTGGATATTAGGTTTTAGTTTGTTTAAGATGATAATATATCACAATCAGAGTATTACTTTTAACAATGGTGTAGCTAGTTGAAATTTTCTAAATAAATGACTCTTGTAATACTGCAGTTTTTGAGGTAGCAAAGGAACCATGATCCGATAGTGTTGCACTGTGACAATAATAGCATTGTTGTATAGGCAAAGAAGCCAAGGTCTCATCAACAATCGAAGCATGTATTCAGAAAGTTTCACTTAATTTGAGAAATAGTGGAGCTAAGGACAACATCTTAAAGCGAGTTCCTACTAAAGAAACCCTTGCAGATCTTCTAACAAAGCTGATGTCTTAAAAGAGACACGATCAACATATGAATAGATATTGTATTAGATATATAGACGATTGACTTTAGTGCAAGTGCGAGATTGTTTAATTATATTCTTGTAGCCAATCAGATAATTGTAAATTTACATGTCTGACACTATATTTTATTTAATAAAAAGCATTCTTTATCTTTATGTGTTTTGGAAATTATTTTTAATAGTTAATAATAATGATAAAATATCTAAAATAATTATTATGAAATTATAAATTATAATGAGATTGTAATTATGAGATTTGAATTGTATTTTTCTATTATTCTTAAAATTTTCCTAATCATAATTTCATAAAAAGGGTATTAATGAAACAGTTAGCATAATACACGTTATATTTTTTTCTTTTGAAGAAAGTAAATGATCTTATAAATTAAAGTGTGGAGATACTTAAAATAATATGTGGATACTTATTACTAAACTAACTTGATAATGAGGATCTCGAGTAGAGAATTACTTGTATGTCTATAGATTACCTCATTACGATAGTTGTATAATTGATCCTTAGACTTGAGATTGTCAAAGTTATTTCATATAAGAATTGCTATACTTTGATGCTATTCTATGAAGTAGATCAATTTGGTAGTGATTGAATATAGTAAGAATTATGTGAAAATAACTAAGTGAATCGATAAAGTATTCATTATCCTAAAATAATTAGAGAAAATGTTTCACTATTTTTTTATTAGTAATGGTTTGAGAATTCTTTGATCAAAGTAAATTGAAATTTTAAAAAGGTATTTTTCAAATATCAATTATAAATCATTTACTAATTAATAAAAATGAACATGATTGAATCATTTAGAGCATATATTAATTTCATACTTTAATTTTAATTGGAACATTAATGGAAAAAATTAAATTATACATTATAACCATGCATAGAAATGTTAAGTCAAATCAATTTGACATTCCTAATATTTGGGTAGTTATGACATGTTACTAGACATTAATTATTATTTGTGATTATATATTGTTTAATTAGAGAGTTAAAGATAAATTAAAAAAGTTTTAATTTATCTAATTCTAATTATGAATTAGAATTAGAATTTATAATTATTGTCAATATATCATTAACCTAATGGGTTACATATAAAAGTCTATTAAAGGAGAGAAAAATTACTATTAAGTTGGACAAAATTACTATTAAGTTGGATTTAATTGAAAAGTTTTTAAAAATTCAAAGATTATTATATGATATTTGATCTTATTAGGATTGAATTGTGATTATAGTTAAAGTTTGACTTTGATTGTAATTTTCATAAATTTTAAAGTTATAAAAAATATGATTTTTCATATAAAAGGAAGAAGAAAGAAAAAAAATAGCTAGCAATATTATTCTTCTTCCTCCTTTAAAAAATTATTTTGAGTTCCTTAAAATTAAATCTGTAGATACTATTAGAAGTTGAATGATTAAACGGTTGGTGGTTAATAGATTCTTGAAGAAGAGGGATCTACAAGAAAAGCAAAACAAGTTTTTTCAGGAAACTTGTTATTTGTTGTTTTATGTTTCAAATTAAATATTGTTAAAGTTGATTTATATGAGAATTAAAAGTCTTCCATTATGTGTAATAATAGTATCACTGATTTATTTCCCACCAAAAAGTAGTTGTCAAATTCTTATGGTAAAGGAGGAAAAAAATGATGGTCAAAATCTTATTGAAAAACTAATAATTAATTATTTTTAACTACTTATTTTTAGACATAATTTTCTTAATCCTGATTTAGAATTACGCTTAAGTTAATATGGACTTGGGTTCGTTGTAAATGTTATCAGATTAAAATTTCAATTTGAACAATATTTAATTAGGATGACCAACATATGAAACGACGATGGTGACAAAGTTGTGAGCACTGGATGGTTCTAACAACTTTCTAATCCAAAAAATTATTGAAAGAGAAAGAGAATTTTTAAATTATGGATTTGACCTTATTGAAAATATTAAGGGCTCATGGTTTAGCTTTCATTTTCTTTTTTTGTTTTGTTTTCCTAAGAACAAAAACCAATGTAAGTTATTTTCATCAGTTACTATACGTTTTATCGATTTTTGTATGCATTCATTAATTTTTTATTTTATTAGTTGTTTAATGTTGTTTTATTAATTTTTATGTTTAGAAAAATAGAATCAAAAAATAAAAAATAAAAACGAAACTAAACGACCCTTAAATGATCTAAAAAAGAGAGTTTATGATGATTTCCATAAAAGGTAGACATTAGATCCCATTAAAAAAGAGATAAAATGTCAAAAGTTTTAGGTACTGTTTGGTTGGGCTTTTAGAAGGGTCAAAAGTATTTTTTTGTAACGTAAAAGCAGTTTTTTGAAAAAATGAGTGTTTGGTTGTAACATTCAAAAGTACTTTTATAGTAGATTTAGCTTTTTCAAAAGCTAAAAAACAGCTTTTTAAAGAAGCTCCAATTTAATGTTTTTCAAAAAAGTACTTTTTCAAGTAGATGTTCAGAATAATTAATGACAATTAATGAGCCTATTTTTTAGTCTCTTTTATCCTTATATTTTTAACATAATGCCTGTAATACCTCATATCCACATATTTTCATAATAAATTTTACATTTAACATATCAAATTATTTTAACTAAATTATTTTGATATTTATATTTATGATTTTAAC
>JAOXYD010172781.1:0-10016 GCA_028565735.1 Pinacopodium congolense | reverse complement strand
CAATTTAAATTGTTAAATTATGCATGAAAGATAGAATAAATTGAGCTAATTTTGTGTGTGGCCAACCCCAATCAGGTCCTCAATTTTAAACTTCAAAGATAGACTTTCAACCTTTGGATGAGAACCAAATGTACCTATCTTTTTAAAACTTACACCATAAAGCAAACCATTAATAAAAATAATGTTGTACTATCAAGATCATGATTAGAACCTTCCATGGTTTAGTAACTTCATATGCTTTAGTTCCTACATTAAAAATAAACAATGTCAAAGGATTTTCTTCTAAACTCATTATTACCTTACTCTCTCTTCTTTCCATAGTCCTTCTTCTTCTTTAACCTCTTGAATTTCCTTGTAAGCAGTGTAATTTCCTTATCCTCACTCCTACTTAAAGATGTATCTTCAAGCCTTGATGCCACTCTTAAAGCCTTAAAAGCCAAATTCTTCTTTTTGATTGTCATTTCCTCCTCTTTTGTCTTGCATTTCATATGGATTTCCCAATTAGCTTTCCTTAGGATAAGGTGTTTAAGTTCCTCACCACTTAAATGGTTGTCATCTCTACCACTAAAGTCTTCAGAATGACCTAAGAATTTTTCTCACTAATTTAACATTATTATAAGAATTTCCTAAACCTTTTAAGACATATATCATGTAATTATATCTAGATTACATGTTAGAAATGCTATCATCATATTCCATGTTGAATAATTCATATTGCCGTGAAATCCTTGACACTTTACTTTCCTTAACTTGGTTGGCACCCTTATGTGCTTCCTCTAAAGTATGCAATATATCATGTGTCATTTCACACATTAACAACCTATTGAATTTGTTAGCCCTATCTAACACATAAGAGGGGGTGAATTAGGTATTTAAAAATTTTTCTAAGTTACACAACCTAATCTCTTACCAATTTATTTAAATGAAAAAGTTAAACAATAATTCTAATTTATCAAATTAAATAAATGAAATCATAAAAATAAGTGCTTAAAAGTAAAAGAGTAAGGAAGAGAGATACAAACGATTTATTCTAGTTTGGTGTGGTCCACTTTCCCCTACATCTAATCTTCAACACTACTTGTTGAGATTTTTGTACTAATGCAAAAAAAATACAACATTAGTATTAGAATCCCTTTTCAAGACTCATTAATAACCTTCACTCTTCCTTTCAAGGCTAAGGAATAACCTATCACTTCCTTTTCTAAGCCTAAAGGATAACCTCACAACATTCTTCTTTTATAGCTCAATAATAACCTTATTCTTTTTCATAGTTAAAGAATAAACCTTACAATACTCAAAATATTTTAGTTCTCATAAACTTCTTTCTCACTAGAACACCTTAAAAATATGGACTCTTGACTCACCAAGGTGTACAAGGTCTCACAAAAAATTTGGTTATAAAAATACAATGGGATAATAGTTACATAAGCGATTAAACTTTCAAATTTTTTTAGTTGAGTAAGTAACCTTTTTAGTGTGTCATCTAAGTAATAAAAATTTGACAAATGAGTTAAGTAAGGGATAAACATTAATTCCTTTAAATGAGTCTTGATGAAACTAAAACGTAGCCTAAATAACTGGTGAAAGACCCAATTAAATCCTTACTCGGCCTATTTTATAATTGAACTATTTCCAAACTCATTTAAATCTCTCATCTACTGTTCTAAAAAATCTCACTTTTCAATTCCTTTAATGGGCAATAGTAAAGAGGCAAGCAAAACCACTCCTCTCTATGAATCTTCTTCACTATCACATCCTCTTTTATTAAAAACTTCCTTTTTTTTGTTATTATTGGAAACATCTCACCTAATATGTTAATTAAAAGTGATGTAATTTGCTATTACATAAGTTTATGTATTCGGTGGTTTTCAGTAAAAAAAAAGGCAACAAATGTTTTATATAAGAACTCTTTTTCCTTTGGTGCATGGACCATGAGCGTAAAATCAATAAACCATATATAATATTTAGGTCCATTGTCAATATTCTCACAAAACTAGGTAGTTGTTTCAGCATGGGTTATATTATCACTGCTCTTGCTTTACATTATAATGTTGATCTAGAGGATTTGCATAAAAATGCCCCTAATTATTTTGATCTTGAAAGCTCACGTAGATTGAAGATCGTGAAGCACCATTTCATGATGCTCTGAGAACCCCTCTCTAAAACTTCTTTTATTCACAAGAATAATGAGATTGCACCACCTTAGCAGTCTTCCTCTGATACCTCACCACATGATGAAGTCGGTCCCTCTACTCCACCTAAAGAAGTAGAAGGTTGGCAACAGTTTCTATAAGCAATGCAAGCCAACACCCAACTGCAAATGAAGAAAAACAAGAGGCTAGAAAGCCCAATTGGAAAACAAGTTAATTGAAATATTACATAGCTTTCTTACTTTCATGACAATTATTTGAATGCATTTTTTATGATCTTGGACTTAATAGTGGGGTGCATTTGTTTTCAGTAATGAAAAGGATTAGTTAGGAAAGGAATGATATGGTTTCATGACTTAGATGTGTTGTTAATTTAATTTTTTTGACTACTTCTCTGACCTCTTTACAAAATGTAAAAGGGTTAAGAGTAGAGCCTAAGTCTAGTTGTGGGTTATGATCTAGTCGAGAAACTAGGAGTATGCCCAAAAGAGGTGCACTTTCATGTAAAAAAGCCGAAGATGATAGTCATATTTAAGTTAAAGAACACCACTAGAGATGAGTAATAATAGTTATACTAAAAAAAGAGAAAAATAATAATAATATATATTTATGCACTTGTACTTTCTTGTAAAAAGATGAGGTAATTATTCTTAGTAAATGTAAAAATTGGTGAATTAAAATATAAAATGAAATCTATATATTTCCTTTCATTTGTAAACATTTTATGAATGATTGCTTAGTGTCAGACTACCTTTATCTCAGTAAATCGACCAAATCCATGATTATAATTTTCATAGATGTGAGAATAAGATAGAATTGTTATAATTATAATGCATTTTCAATGCAAAGACAATCATGGTGTGAACAGACTAGGTGATTGCATTGGATTTTCATGAACAGTTGAAATTTTTGCTAAGAGAATTCCTTGATATCTTTTGCTATTGTTATGTTTAAGCCTTTATTCCTATATGCTTATGTGTGTTGCATTTTGTGTTATGTTTTGAGTGCCTTACATTTTAATTTTTGTTTGAGGACAAGAAATAGTTTAAGAGTGGGAAAGTTGATATTTGTGTTTTATTCTTTATTTTTTTCTAAGTGTTTAACATGTGAGTTGCTTTTTATGTATTTATAACTACATTGTTGTTCCTTTGGTGTTTTTAGTTTAGTTTTATGTTTTGAATTTTTAATCATTGATTTTGGGTAAGATCTGTGTCTTATTAGTGTATTGACTTAATGTTTAGGTTAAATTGGTCTCGTAAAAGAAGAATGGAACAAAAGAAGAACAAAAAAAAAGCTGAGAGAACTGCGACATCAAGAGGTACCACGATGCCACGACGTTATGCAATGATTGTGACACGGTGCCACGGTCATGGCATCCTCGATACACATGCATATACACTCCATCTTTTAGTAAGATTGAGCCACAATCATGGCCAACATAAAGTTGAATAGATGACATTATCCAGAGGCCTATAATAAGATTCTAAAACCTAAGAGCTATCAAGAAATCACTCTAGGACTTGTCTTTAAAGCTAAGAATCATATTTTCAAGTGTCAAAAGGAGGAAAATCAAAATCAAACATCCAAATATTCAAGGGTTATAAAATTCCAAATTTTCTAACTTAGGAAGAAGAAAGGAAAAAAAAACAAATTGTTTGTTGTTCTTTTCATTATTTTCATTATGTTTTCTTATATGGAAAACATGGTGGTTGTAGAACTTATTTACATTATGAGTAGATGAAAATTTTTTAAGTATTGATTTTTTGAAATATTTGTGAACTTTTTTTTGATGATTCAATGAAATGAATGTTTGTACTATCTATTATAGTTATACCATGCAATAAATTGAGAGAGTGAGCTTGGTAAACTGTGTTGAGTGAACAACCAGAGTTGGCACTTAATAGACCTATAGATAAGAAGTTTATTAAATGAATATAGATAAATCTCAGTGCATTAATGGACTGCCTATAGGATTGCTTCATAACTAGATGAGTTTTTAGGAAAGGTTTTGTAGGTTGAGAGATCGTAAGACAAATTATATTTTATTCAACTAAGGAAATTTAGTTACACCTTGAGAGAGGGTGACTAAGGCATTAGCATATCTTAGGACAAATATAATTGAATCAATAAACAAAGAGGGAAGTAAAATAGGGATAAAAGTGATTCCTTGTTTTTACTCTTAAACACTCAAATTATTGCATTTTGTTCTTTAATTTTTTTAGTCACCTTACTTTAGTTAATTTTCATTTCTAATCATTTTTTGTGATCTTAAAAAAAAATCTAAATAAAGTGGTGGCTAGATATAATCCTCATGGGATTGATATCATTATATCACAATTATACAACTCATATATTTATGATATAACGTAAAGCTAGTGGCTTTGTAGTTTAAGAGATTGCAAGGTCAATTTTAAGTTATTCAACTAGGGAAATTTACTTACATCTTGAGAGATAGTGACAAAAATATTAGAAAATATTGGGTCAAATATAAATTGAATCAATCAAACAAGAGGGAAATAAATAGGGATAACAGCAATTCATAGTCTTTAATCTTAATTTCCAAAGTTCCAGTTTATGATTTTGCAATTAGTTCATTAATATTTTTTTTCTAGCTTTGTCACTTCAATTCGTTCCTTAAACAACGTTTAATTTAAATTAATAGGGTGACTAAATTCAATCCTTGTGGAACTATATCTATTATATTACAATTGTACAACTCGTATACATATGATATAACGTAAAGCTAGTGAGCATGTCTGCCTAAGGTCATCATTCAACTTGATCTGAACTTCAGCACAACTATAAATCACAAATCCAAGTTCATGAAATTCAAAAGACATGAGAAGATGTAAATTTAAGAGCAACTTCTTGATTAATCATGAAACATAAATAATAAAACATGTATTTTGAGTTAGAAATCCACCAAATTTGATCTTCAAACTCATATTGATGTCTTACAGTAAGCTCTAATGCTCAAATATCCTAAATACAACATAAACTCTAAGATTGAACTATTTGAAAATGAAGAACTTCCTAAAGAAACTAAAGATAAATTTAAAAGCTATAGAGAAATTTCAAATATGATCTCCTTCCGAAATGAGGCATGTTCTTCTATTTTTTACCATTCAAAAGCTTAAGGATAGCCTTCCATGCTTGCACAATATAAGGGAATTAATTACAAGTATGCTTCAACTGAAATTATGGAGATATGGTGATTTTGTCTTGTCTGGCGCCTATAACGGAGAGTAGACTCAGAGGTCAATGTTTGAGGTCATGTTTTTCAATAAATAAACATGAAAAACTCAATCACTTTGGCCCCTATGAATTTTCCTATACTTAAGCATTTACTTTTCCTTAAACAATTCAATCACTCAATTTTCTAAAAATAGTATACAATTATAGGAAAGTTAACCTAAGATTAACAACATTATTATTGAAAATGTTTTCTTAATCTTTCAAAGACAATGACTCATGAAAATGTTATATAATCAACTAATCAAACGAATTGCAAAGGATTTTAAATCATTTAATTCTGAATCACAAAAATAAATTTCATATGTAAAAGGCAAATACACTAAGTTTAATGCATTAACTTTTAAATACATTCACATCATTTATTTGTTTAAGGACATAATTTAATTTAATATGTGAGTTTCTAAAGCTTGGTTGAAAAGTTACTTAATGTTTTAACATGAAGATGAATATTTTATTATAAACAACTTCTGGTTATTCAATAGAGTCACATTACATCAATTACCTACTAAAACTACTCAATAACTTCAACCTTATGAGCTTTTATATGGTTAAAAGGCAAAGAGTGAATTTTTTCTCATTACTTTAATTCTTTTTCTTTTAAAATTTTTTTTCTTAATTTAATTTTATCAATTTTTTCTTCAAATGATAAAAGTGTCTTAAAAGAAGTCACAAAATTACTCAATAGGTTGCATTTTATATATGGAATATTATTTTAATTATCAAGTACACGCTATCTAAATTATGAAATGAGTTAAAAAATAGTTAGTCATTAATCGTCATAATTAATAATATAAGATTTCAAATTATCAAAATAATTGAATTCAAAAGAATATATGTTCGATAATAAGCATTAAAATCAAGAAAAAAAATCCTCAAATTATAAACTATTAAGGGAAATTTGATAAAATGATATGTTATTAGATAATAAAAGCCCAAGTGTAGTAAATCATTAGACCCTTACCCCATGCTCAAATAAAAAAAATATCCCCATTGTTTAGAATAAAAAGAAGGCATAAAAGTAAAAGGTATAAGGAATATAAATACACTCTTTTGAAGATGATGGAAGCATTTGGAATCTACTAAAGTATCAAAGCAACTGAAATCATACAAAAATATTAAGCATAAGAGCTAGGGAAATAAACAAAAATATGTTTTAATATCATAAATATGTGATCAAAGTACATCAAATCAATGAGAATATAACTAAAAGGAAATAACCTAATTTACGAAGCATGATGAAAATGTACCTGTAAATAATAAAAGAAACACATTGAAAAGAAAAAAAAAAGCAAATATCCTAAAAGAAAGTTAAAGAATAATCCAAAAGTAAATATAGACTGGGACTATCCATATCTTAGACTCATTGATGATCCTCAATAAGCTCATGCTAAAACTTCATATGATCAAAACATTTATGAACCTCGCACGAAGCTTTGAGATCTCAAAAGTGATGCAAGACTCCATCCTTAACATTATAGTCATAAGATCCACTAAAGGAGTATCTATAAGATGAGAATCCTCTAAAATACGTGAAGCTAGACGTGGTAGATGAACACTCAAGGTAGCATCATAAGAGGCCTCACCCATTACCTCCTTTGGTGTTTTAGGAGGGACATCAAGTATAGGCGGATCATTGGGTCTATCACCCTCTTGCAACTTGTGCCACTGTCCTCCAATATGAGCATACTTCCATAGTTTAAGTATGGAAAAATTGATTTTAGTCTAATGTACTCGATCTATGGGTGCTTCAAATCCAAGTGCAACTCCTTCTACCTATAATATTTGAGTCAAAAAGCAAGGAAAGTGAAAATTTTTGCTCTGCCTCTGCATTTTGACCATATCTCAAATGGAAGTAATAATAAAACCAACTAGTGATAATCCTTGAATAACCCCCATTCCATACAACAACTTATACAGTAGATAGGTATCATTAAATCTCACTTCATTAAGTCCGCTGGCTCTATGTGTAACATTAGCACTCAATAGTGCTACAATAATGCACTCCCTAACCCCTAAAGTAGCAGTAATAAGTCCTCTAGGGGTTCTAATTAATCCTAAGGCATCTTGGGATGCATCAATGGAGAAACTGAGAATGAACATAATAGAATCTCCATGAAAATGTTCTCTCAATCTCACAAACATATCTCAATCATTATTAAATCATAAAAAAATTTTAAAAAAACATGAGTAAGGTGAATAGGAATACTTCAAATCTCAATGTGTCAGCTTCATCCTTCTCTTCTATATTCATAAAGAATTGGCAAACTAAATTTAGATTAAAAAAAAGCCCCTGAAAGGGTGAGCATCGACTCCCATTCCAGAGCTCTAAAAGAACTGAAGACATCAAACTGGGCCTTTAAATCTAGATGAATCAGACACTTCACAATAAATTCATTAGTCTAATGAAAATGGAACTAATCCATATTATTTTCTGTGGTGAATCGATCATTAAAGGTAGGCCTCTTATAGGAAGGCTAGCTTATAAATGTCCTTAACACCATTTGACTAAATACTGTTTAGAAAAGTGATCGAAAGATGCTAAAAAACAACCTAAGATGAACAGTACTATCCAATCACCCTCGTCGAAATCCTTAGTCATTGGAAAAATTCTTTTGATGCAAACGAGAATGGATTGGAAAAAGAATTAATACCAATGAAAAGCTTTTAGTGAGTGGAGTGGATTGATACCAAGAAAAATGAAACCCCAACAAAATAATAGAAAAATGAAAAGAAAGTGATGGGTGGCAGTTTTATTGAGAAAGGGGAAAAAATTGAAGATTTTGAGTCATTTGAAGGTGGAAAAGTATTTAGGATGCGAAATAGTTAAGATGTATTAGTTGGAGTACAACATAGGAAAAGGTCCCATGAAGTCAATACCTCACACATCAAAAAGTTCGCACATCAAAATGTTATTTAGTTGTATTTTACATCTCCTAGAGATATTCCTAACCCCTTGGCAATTGTCACAATATTTACAAATTGAAATTCATCCTTAAACAAGGTAAGCTAGTGGAAACCATACTCTAACACCTTATATGCACCCCTAGTGGGTACAAAGAGTCCTCTAGTTTCACGTGAGTGATAATGACTTAAAATGGAGGACACTTTCTCTTCAAGTATGCATCCCCTAATAATTCCATCAACATATATCTTATAAAAAAAAGGGTCATACTAAAAATATCTATTAATCTCTAAAAAGAATTTCTTTTTTTCTTTGTATGAAAAATCAAGAGGTAGAACATTACTAGCCAATTAATTCATGATATCCACATATTATAGCAAGGTAATCAAGGCTAGTAAGTGCTCTTTAGGAATGACCTCCCTAATGTCTTAGTCTTCATCTTTCTCCATCATGTCTTCAGTTAAACACGACAAATGATCAGCCACAAAATATTCCTTTCCCTTCTTATCCTTTATTTAATATTGAACTCTTGTAAAAGGAAAACCTATCGAATTAATCATGGTCTGGCATCTAGCTTTGTAGCATCCCACTATTATAGGACACCTACTAGACATTCTGATTAATATCCGAGTAAATACCCTACAAGGGTGGCATGCTAGAGCAATTACAGTAGGCATCATGCAACAAAATCAAAAGGAATAGACACAAAAACTCATATTTTATTAAAACAACTTCCATTTATACATCATCATAAACTGCACATAAGCAACAAACAGAACAAAAACATGCTATCTAAACTCTTCAAGACTTCAGCTGACCAACCTCTGAGCCATGATAAGTCTGTAAGTATTTAGCTCTCACTCTCTCTACACTATCTTAATCTAGGATTCAAACTCCCTCTGACCTGAAATATTGAGTGGGGTGAGTTTTTGGAGAAAAACTCAGTGACTGGTCATTGTCGATGTGTGTACTCTATCCATACATAAGCATATAACACAAAACAAAGCATAGAATTATCACAATTAGAATCATGTTTTTCATGTGTTTAGCATATTAAAGTATGATTATACAATAGCATTTTATCATGCGAGAAGACAATTACACATGCACATGGGACTCGATTTTCTTTTTCTTTTGTTGTGACTTTATACCATTTACTGTCCCATATCAGTAGCTGATACTAGGCTCATTCTTCAGGTATTGACCCTGATCCATAGTGGAAAGTGGGTCCACACATATCAGAGCCTGAGGCTCGATCCAAGAATGTATATAAGCCACACACCAAACAGTGACTAGCCTAGTCACCTCAATCACAACACCATTAATGTGATCATGCATTTCTTGAATGCAAAGCAACAAATTATAGATCATATAAGCAATTAATCAAGAACAATACACATACAGTTTGCATTTTCATAATTATCAGACCTAAGTCTGACATCCAACCCATGATTGGGAATCACATAGTATCAGAAAGTATCGATCAAGTCAGAATGGGAGCACATGTAAAACACATATACATAATACAATTATCAAAATAGAGTCTGACATTCAACATAATTAAGCACATAGGTCTCAGAGTTCACATACAAGTTAGCACTCCCAATGTATTCTCGATACCAAACATCCTCAGGCACTCAGTGTCTGGAATAGCAGTAGACACACCATCTTATACCTCCGCATTATATATATATAATCAAATTAGTTTT
>JAOXYD010172770.1:0-10016 GCA_028565735.1 Pinacopodium congolense | reverse complement strand
TCCACTAATCAACCTGGTTTCATTTCTACATGGGAAGACTTAATAAAACTTTTATTAGCAAATTATTTTCACCTACCAAGATAGAAAAAATGAAAACTGAGATTATTTCATTTTTCCATCATGAAAAGGAAATTTTATATGAGCACTAGGTTAGCTTTAAACAGATGCTTGTCAAGTGTCCTAACCATGGTTTTCTTACTTGGCAACAAGTCAATATTTTCTACACTTGCCTCACACCCTCTATTCATTGCACTATAGATGTTGGTGCTGGAGGAAGTGTCATGAAAAAGACTCCGAATGAAGCTTATAACTTGATTGAGGAGATGACTACTAATTGCTTCGAATATCATTCAAAGCATCACCCTTAGAAACCATATATAACTCCTATGATCAATGATAAGTAGCCATAGTAGCTCAAATGGAAGTCTTGAATAAGAAGCTAGATAGTTAAGTGAGTGGAGTTAGTGGTATTAGGTATTTGAGTGTGAAAGTTGTTGAAGTACCTCCCATTCATCTTTATAGTGTTAAATATTAAGTCCTTTTTCCCATTATCCTAAACAAGCCCAATTTGTAGAAAATTCGATTCGCAAGGAGGAAACCTATACTCAAACACTTACAATCATAATTTAGAGCCAATCCCCTACCTTTACAAGAGAAGTCTAATTTGTAAGAAAACATGCTTAAATACATCTAATCCAATGAGTCTTGGATGAAAAAGACCTCCATCCAGAATCTTGAGATTGAGTTAGGACAAATAACACCACTCTTGCAAAAGAGGTTGTCTTGTAAGTTTCCTAGCACTACCTAAGCCAACCTTCAAGAGCATACGAAAGCTATTACCATAAGGAGTGGTAGAGAGGTCGAGAGTGAAAGAATGTAGATATAATAGAAAGGAAAGAAAGTGTTAAAGAGTGAAGAGAGACAAAAAGCTTAAAAGAGTGAGAAAAAGAAAGAGAAGGAAGTTAAGGGTGAGAGCAGTGGGTAGCCACCTATATTGTTTGTAGATATAAATGTCTAGTCCTATAAACCTAAGATCCCTTACCCTTAAAGATTGAAAAATAACAACTTCAATAAGCAATTTTGTAAGTTCATAAAAAAGTTAAAGAAATTACAAACCAAGATCCCATTTACCTATGCAATTACCTAAATGCCCTCCTATGTAAAACTTTTAAAGGATATTCTATCAAAGAAAATGAGATTAGAGGAGTACGAAAATGTAAAGTTTATTAAGAAGTGTTTTACGATCTTACGAAAAATGTTACCTTTAAAACTCAAGGGCCCTGGTAATGTCACATTTCTTTACACCATATATACCTCATAGATAGATAATATCTCAAAGCAAGTATTAACTTTATGTCGATGTCTTTCTTAAAAAAGTTAGGATTAAAAGAATCAAAACCTACCACAATTTCACTTCAGTTGACCAATTAATTTGTGATGTGTCGTAAGGCAATCTTTGAGGATGTTCTTGAAAAACCAATAAATTCATCTTTCATATTAATTTCCTAGATCTGGATATAAGGAGGATAGTACGGTGCCCATCATATTAGGACAACCATTCATGGCTACAAAAATGACAATTATCAATGTCCGTGGGGGGAAGCTCAACCTTAGGCTTTAGAATGAAGAAATTAAGTTTGATATGTTTAAAGAAATGAAGCATCCCTCCAATTTTAATTCATACAATTTCATTGAAGTTTTCCCCATTTTGAGTTAGCCATCTATTTTTTTATCCATTGCAAAACACATTGATTTATCTATGTTATGTAGAGTTCGAGGAGGAGGAAGTTAAGGAAGTACTAAAAGAGTTAAAAGCTAGGAAGAAGCCCTTTAGTTGGATTCAATCTGTGAGGTATGAGCCCTCAGATAGTTTAATTATGCCCCTTTCAAAACCATCTGTTGAGGAGCCACTGACTCTTATCCTCAAACCTTTTCATCACATATAAAATATACCTTTTTATGACCTCCATCCGATTTATCTCTTATCATTTCATCATCACTGACTAACACTATAAAGGAGCAATTGTTCAGAGTACCTCGGAACCACCAAAATGTTATAGGTTGGAGCTTAGCTGACGTAAAAGGATTGAATCATTTAATTTACACCCACAAACTTATTATGGAAGATAGAAGTAAACCTTAGACTAGCCATAATGTAAGTTAAATTCTAATATGAAGGAGGTGGTCAAGAAGGGAGTAGTTAAGCTCCTATGTATAGGTATCATCTTTCCTATCTTTAATTCTATATGGTTTAGTCCATTTCGGGTGGCACCTAAGAGGTGAGGAATTATAGTGATGAAGAATGAGGAATATAAGTTAATAGCCACCAGAAAAGTCACTCTATGGTGTATATGCATCAACTATAGAAAATTTAATGACACCACTTATAAGAATCACTTTCCTTTACCCTTCATAAATCAAGTAATTAAAAGATTGGTAGGGCATAGCTTTTATTGTGCCATAGATATGTATAATAGATATTTGCAGATTCCTCTAGCCGTTGATGAACAGGAAAAGATTACAATTACTTGTACCCACTGGTGCACCTATATCTTGGTTTCATTCGATTGGTCTCTTCCATTAGAGATATTATGCGATGCAAGTGATTTTGTAGTTGATGTTGTTCTTGGACAAAGGAGAGGTAAAATCTTTCATTTGATATATTATGTAATCCAAACCTTTAATGATGCCTAGAGAATTTATTCCACCACTTATAAGGGCGTGATAGTTGTGGTGTTCATGTTTAACAAGTTTTGGTTTTATTTGGTGCTTTTTAAAGTTATGGTCTATACAGAAAATTTAGCTCTAAAGTACTTGATAAACAAGTGAGATGCAAAGCCACGATTGATTAGATGGTTCTCCTGTTACAAGGGCTTGACATCAAAGTAAAAGATGAGGAAGAAGTAGAAAATTTTGTGGATGACCATTTATCGCCTTTGAGTGATGAAGTGATGGAGAAAGAAGAAGATTAAGACAATGTCAAATGAATATAGTAACAGTTTGAATCTTTATAAAATAATGAATTAAATATTTTAGGCAATAATATAATATAACAAAAATAATATTTTTTCATTAGTAATAATAAATTGATATAAAAGCAATTCCCTTTCATTGAGTAGGTAAGAATCATATATCCATGAATATTTATTAAAAAATATAATAATAAGTAACCATACATATAACAATATGTACCATATCTAAAATGAAATAGCCTAAATATGTAAATTTGGAATTCAACCTTCATAAAAAATACAATAATATGGACTTGTTGAAATCTTTATTCTGAATTAGTTTTAAAGATATATGTATTTTGAGGTGTTATATCAAAAAAATTTTCCCACATTCAATTCACTCAAATCTATTTCAATATAAGGAAGGATGATATCTGTGACATAAAGAAATTTTACAGTTACACTGATTGATTAAAGTTGATAGCATTGACTTGGAAATGCAAAGAGAATTTATAAAAAAGCTTAATCTGGTTGTCACATTTACATCCTCCTGCTAACAAACTAAAACAAGTCGCTAAAGTAAGAGAAGGAAAACATCAAATCACCATTCATAAAGGTCTCTTAAAAAATAATTAGGTTAGCTTTTCACAAGAATGATGTGAAGGACAATCAAGAGAAACTTGAGCTACTTTCAAAGATAAAATAAAAATAGAAATTGGTACTCAGCTACATTTAAAAACAACTTGAACAAAACTCTATATTTCGGATAAAAGAAGTAAAGGGTTTTAGGGGATATCAAGGAAAAAAAAACGTTTTAATTTAAATATAGAAAAACATAATGGAAAAAAAAAGAGAAGAGTCCAGTCTATACAACGAAGTGATTTCAATATGCAGTTTAGAATGGCTTCATTCAATTCAACATTAATATAATTGACTAAAAGACAGCAAAGAACTCCATATCTATAAGTAATACCAAAGGCATATGTAGTACATGTCTATCTGTTTCTTGATTGTCTTTATCATTTTTAGGCAACATTTGATCTTCAAAATCATCTCTTTGTGTAAAAGGACCAAGAACAATAAAGTCTAAGTCATCATCTTCTTCTCCATCTAACAAATTATAATTGATGACAAAACGCATAAGAATGAAAAAAAAACACCCACATGAGAAGAATCGAATGAATCGCGATTACCTTGTCAATAGCTTGGAAGCACGCAAATCCAATACCACATTCTTCTCCTTTGTGTTCTTTGACAAGGATGTCAAATTTAACTGTTGACATAATAATAAAACTACTACATTTAGAATGGTTATTAGAGATTGACTTGGATATGGATTTCAATCGAATTCCCTAATAATGTAGCATGGTCTCAAAAAGCCATAGTTTTTCAATCCTTTTGTAAGACTAAAAGTAGACATAAAATAGGTTTAGGGTTTCAATATTGAGAAAGAAAGGAACTATCTAAAAATTTTTTAGCGAAGGCTATGGTGTAAAGGAACAATTCGAGGAGATTAAAGAGTTATAGAAGGAAATAAAAAGTTATTGAAATGCACTTGGGATGATCAACAGTAATGACTAATTTCCCCAAATATTAATAGGACAAGGATTGTTAAAAAGATTAATACTAGTGAAAAACCTAAAGATAGCATATTTGTATGCCAATGGGATCAATCATTCCATCTTTGATTTGGGTGTACTTAAATTAGGGCTTCTTTTGATTTTATTTTGATTTTGGCCATTCTTGGTGTTAGTATACTTTGGTATTTGATTCCAAAAACTACGACATAGAGAAATTGACAACATAATTATTTATGTTTTCCTTTTTATTAATGATTATATTTTTCAACAAAAATGGAAAAAATAACTCAAATTTTCGTTATTACTTATAGGGGAACATAATTTGAAATACCAACAGTTTTAACTATTGCATATATAAAATAATAATGCAACAATTATTTTATTTTATTTTCTTTTTCAATATATGGAAAGAAATCACTATTTCCATTGCTTTTTAATTTCCTTAAAAGCAATGCATTTAAAACATTTTCTTTATACTAAGTTTAATAACACATTTTAAAAATATTACAAACTTATTGTTGCATAAAGCTATTTTTTCCATAGTGTGTTAATTACTTAGTTGGTACTGTTCTCCCCCTAATTTTTCATATCAATAGAAGAAGAAGTTCATTTTGTAGATGAAGCAATGTCTTTAATGTGACCCTTATTTATATAAGATATGTACTAATAGCATTATAAAGAAATGTGTACCTAAAAAGAAAGTTCCCTCGATTTTAAATCATTGTAATTCTTGAGAGACAGGGCGACACTTTGGGCTACTATGACAACACATAAGGTAATGGAATGTGATTTATATTGGCCATCTTATTTAAGGATGCATTCCGATTTGTTAAGTCTTGTGATCGTCGTCAAAAGGATGGGAAACTCTTAAGGAGGGATGAGATGGCCCCAAACAACATTTTATATATGAGCAAATAGGTTGAAGCAATTGCTTTATCAAATAATAATTTAAAGGGTGCAATTTAATTTTTAAAGAAGAAAATTTTTTCACAATTTGAGACTCTTAGAGCTATTGTAAGTGACATAAGATTATATTTTTACAATAATCAATTGGATTCCCTCTTGTATAATTATGGTGCTACACATAACGTTGCTATCCTTACCATCCTTAAACTAGTGGTGAAGCAGAGATATCCAGTTGGGGAATTAAATTAATTTAAAAAAGGATTATTAGTTTAATAAAGAAGGATTGGCCATTATAGTTGGATGATGCTTTATGGGCTTGTGAAAATAATTTTAAGACACCCTTAAGTATGTCTCCTTACATATTGATTTATGGAAACTCTCATCACTTACTTATGGAGTTAGAGAAATGAGCAGATTGGGCCATTAATTTTCTGAATTGCGATTCAAAGAAAGTAGGAGAGGAATGATTATTATAATTGAATGACTTAGACGAGATTCATCTCGATGTTTTGGACAACTATAAATTGTATAAAGAGCAAATCAAGAGATGACATGATAAGTATATCCTTCACTATAAGATTCAGGTCAATGACAAGGTCTTGGTCTATAATTCACAGTTGAAGCTATTCCTAAGAAGTTGCAATGTAGAAGGATAGGTAACCAAGGATTATCTATTTAGCAAGATTGAAGCTACCTCTGGTCATATGAGCTTCAAAGTTAACGAGTAATGAGCTAAGCTTTATGTGCCTAGTTTAGTTAAGAAGCCTATTGAGACTCCTTCACTTTTTAATCCTCATAATTCTTGGAATTTTTTGTTTAGTTAGTTAAATGTGTGTGTGTGTGGGCTTGGTGAGCTCGTCGCAAACTACTAAATAATAAAATACCTATCTACCTAAACTATGCATTAATGGTAAGTTAGGATTGAACCACAAATAGCTAGAATGTAATTGCTATTTCAAATGTTGTAAGAAAAAGAAAAAAAATACCCTGAAGATATGAAAGCAAAATAAGTTGAAATGTAATGAATGTAAACAAAAGACCATAAAACACAAATTTAAATAAGAATAGTAACAACAGTGAAAAAGTGGGTTGGAGATATTTTAAGGAAGTCAGGATGATCATTGATCCTTGAATCTAGATAAGAGGTACTTTAGTCATGGTGTTACCCTATGGGCTCTAATAAGCTCCCGGACCCTCAGTTTATCGAAATGAAAAAAATCTAACAAGATAAAAAAATGCCTCTATCTCCATCTATAATCTAAAAGAAGCTCTCTAGATTTAATAGTGAAGATGCTTTAGGTACTAAGGAACAACTAACTTAGGCCACCTACTCGCAAACTTGGAAGATGTAAGCTAAAGGTACAAGACCCCAGGTTAGTTGATTAAGTATCATAACAAATTCAAATAACCTATTGCTACTTTTGGGAATAGCTATGGATTATTGCATATCACAAGCTCAACCCTAGCTTTTGGATTAGGAAATTACCTAAAGGGTGTTCAAGCCTGGAGATAACTCCTAATTCATGACAATTAATCCAAGTCCCAAACCAACCTATACAAACAATCACCAAATTAAGCATACCTCAACTCCATTCTCCAATTTTCATCCCTTCACCCTTTTAATATCTCCAAACCCCTAAGAGAACTAACCACACATGCTTAAACTACCTAAAACAAAGATTAAATCATAATCAATTAATTATAACAAAAGCTAGAAAATTTAGAACACTTAATGAAAAACATAATTGAACATTTAAACTAATATAAACTTAAGTTAACTAAGATATTAATTAATTATCTAGAACCTAATTTAACAAAGTTCAAATGAATATTCTATTCGAAAATTCCAGAACCTATTACTTAAACAAAAACTGAAACTACTTGAATTAAGACCTAAAAACAAGCACAAATTTTTAGTTAGTAAGCATCAATGAACTTAGGACACTAAGAATAATCAAAACATCATGGAATAACACTTCATTCCAATATAATATTTCATCAAAACAAATATGGAAAATGATAAAATCCAAAGCTTAAACAAGTAATATAAAAGATGGAAAAATTAACACTAATCTAAGAAGTCAAAGTTTAATACTTTAAATAATGGAAACTTAAGTTACTTAAACTAGTAGGAAATTAACTA
This sequence comes from Pinacopodium congolense, assembly GCA_028565735.1. Taxonomy (NCBI): domain Eukaryota; kingdom Viridiplantae; phylum Streptophyta; class Magnoliopsida; order Malpighiales; family Erythroxylaceae; genus Pinacopodium; species Pinacopodium congolense. The sequence continues at coordinate 2,436 of JAOXYD010172770.1, read as the reverse complement.
AAATATAATTAACCAAAACTTAACTTAGATATCTAAATAAAAATTCCAGAATATATCATTGTAGTAAAAAGTAAAATTTAATTACCTAAAGCTTAAGATTATGCATAATGATTAAATACTAATCATAGATGAACTAAACACATTACATGTGATTGAAAATTCATTGAATAAAACATCAAAAAAATTAATATTAAGACATAAAAAATATGAAATTATCAAACTCAATCCTTAAAAAATAGTAATAAAATCAGGAGAAAATAAAATTAATAAGCTCCATTCATACATAACTCAACATAGGTTTAAACATTAACAAGAAATTAACTATAATGAACTAACTAAACATTAGGAAATCAAAACATTAATTTATCTTATGAAATCATTAAATTAAGGACTGAATCAATTTTATTAAACCAAGAACTAAAATTAAAAAGCAAGGGAAAGCACTGATTAATGAAATAACAATACACCATTAGGTCAAAGGTAAAACAAGAACAAAGGAAAGGAAAAGAGAGAAACTGGACATGATGAAGTAAGACAATAATCAAATGAGATAAAACATGAAACATAGTAGAAATTTATTACTCAAAAGCTCCTTGTCCCACTACTACATGAAGCTCATGGCTGCACCCTCATTGGTGAATTTGAGGGCATGCAACCGTCCACCTTAAGCAAACAAGTTGATGAGTTGAAATTTCACATGTTCAGCCAAACTATACCACCCTTTTGAGCTTCTCGCTTCACTCCTTTGTAAGATACTTATGCAGCTACCTTTGTTTACCTTGGAGAGCTCTCCTGCTTGCTAATTTTGGCTGCCAAAACCTCTCTCTGCCAACTTTTTTAAGAATGAACAAACCTAGCCTCTTGCATGAACTTTTAGCTCTCTCTTGTGACAAGGATATCTCATGCTTGATTTTAAGCAAGTGGCAGCCGAAATTCTCATTATCTCTAAGATTTTTTTTATTTATGCTATTATTTGTCTCAAAGTGGGGCTGCAGGAGGACCCCAATTGATGTAGCTTTGTGCGTATTTTTCCAGCCCTTATCTTAGTCAGTTTTGCTCCATTATTTTAGCCATGTGCTAGTGTTTTTGAATGAGTGGATGGAGGGATGTTCAAAGGTAGGTTGTTTGTTCGCAAAACAAACTATTAGTTTTACACTTAACACCGCAAGTATACAGGTCCTAACTTATAGTAAAGAATGGATATCGATCTCAAAAGGATTCAGTTTAGTCACCCCCTAATTTAGGTATTTCTTTGTTTAAAAAATAAATTCAGGAATTAATAGCTGAAAAATAAAATAAACTAATGATAATAACCAATTGAGACGAAGTGCAGGAATTTGATAACCAAGGTTTAAGATTAGGAGATGTTCTATCCCTATTTTGTGTCCCTCTTCACTTAATGATTCAATTGTGTTGACCCAAGACTTCCTAATGCTTAATTACCCTCTCTCAAGGTGCAATTAACTGTCCCTAGCCAAATAGATTAGGATTAATTATACTATCTCTAGCCTTACTAACCTTTCCTAACCATTCAACTAGATGTTAAACAATCTTATAGGTAATCTTTAACGAATATCTAAGATCTCTCTTTAACTACCTGCAAAAACTTAAATATGTATAGGTCTATTGGGAGCCAACTCTCATTGTACTACCCAACACAACCACCTAAATCACCCTCGGTCTATTGCAAGGCTACCCTACTCAACCTCTCGGTCGATTGCAAGGTTTAAGCTTAATACATATCACAAAAAACTATTCATTGAATCATAAAGCAAGAGTTCCAAAACATAGTTCAAGAATAACTCCTATAAAATATTTAGCTACTCATAACAATAATAAATCCATCAAAAATCATTTTTCCTATAAAAACAAGTAGTAAAGAGGGTGAAGAATAAACTAGATAAAGCATTGAAGCTCTTCTCTTCACTTTTAGAAGGCTGGAAATCTGGATGTTGATATTTCTTGATGATTTCCAAGGTTGATTGAGTTGCCTCCTTTGTGTAGCCACCAAAAACCTCTCCTTGCCTCTTCTTGGGTATTGTCTCCTGAATGTTAGAGGCTCCTTAGGGTTTATAACACTTATATATGTCAAAAGTAGGGTTCCAACACTTAAAATCTCATGTTTGACTCGGAAAGGAGTCAGCTCCGCTATCACGATCTTGACAGAGGGTTGTTATCCAAGGAATGCCGCGAGGGTGACCTATTTGACAACTTCAAGCATCCTTCACTCTTTTCACCATAACTTTTACTCCGGAGCTCCGATTGACTTGAAATTTGAACTAGACCATTAATTTTCATGTCCATCTGAGCTCTAAAATGTTTCCTAATAAGCCATCAAATGCACCAACAAAACATCCAAGTCTGCATTCCTAATACCTGTAAAATCAAACAACAAAGTGCATTAGACTATCCCTCAAATAAGCTCAAAATCCACCC
>JAOXYD010172760.1:0-10017 GCA_028565735.1 Pinacopodium congolense | reverse complement strand
TATATATGTTATTCTTTAACGTTTGTATGAAAATTTAAAAAAGATCTTAATATTTAGAAAATACTAAAAAAATTTAATATTTAAATGTTATGACTTTTAAAAATATTTTAAGCCATTAGAAAATTTTTAAAACATTTTAAAAGATAAAAGGTATCTCATTTAAATGCCTAAAAAATTTTAGAAATTTTTATTTGTATTTCTAAAATTTTAAAGTACATGCAATATATACAAAAAAATTTAAAGTATTCACTTTTATTTTAAAGTAGTAAATAAAATAATAAATAAAAATAATTATATATAGTATGAAAAAATTATATGAGACACCCTATAGTTTAGATAAATACACCAGACTCTCTTAAATTTTAAAAATATTACACACACCCTTTAAATTTTAAAAAATTTCACTCAACCCCCTGCTTACCATGTCAGTATACCGTGTCAGCATATTTTCTACGTCAGCTGTCACGTTTGCATCTCTTACCACATCAACTGTCCACGTCAGCACAATCAATAATAAAGGATTCTTTGAAAATTTTGTAAAATTACATAAGGATCCAATATAATTTTGAAATTATAAAGAGGTATTTGAAAAAATCAAAAACCACGTAAAAGTACCGGTGAAATTAACTCTGCATTAAAAGTACACCTAATGATGGCATATTTTACTCCAACACTGACAAAATGGAGTTACGGGAGTACATAGATATTGATTGGGTTGAAAATATTGAGAAACGAAAAATTACTTTTAGATATTGAGAAATATTGAGAAACAAAAAATTACTTTTAGATATATGTTTCATCTTAGTTTAGATGCATTCTCTTGGTCTTCAAAGAAATAACAAGTAGTTGCCCAAGCAACGGTAGAAGTAGTGTACTTAGCAACAACAATTTGTACTACTCAAGTAATTTGGTTACAAACAATGCTTAATGAATTGCACTGCCAACAAAGAAGTTCAACCAAAATTTTTGGTGATAATAAATCAGCGATTATTTTAACAAAAATTTCGGTGCCCTGCCGACGTAATAAGCACATCAACATCAAGTATCACTAAATTCAGGATTTGGTGAAAAATAAAGAACTAGTAGTTGAGTTTCTATGCATCCGAAAATCAAGTCACAAACATTTTTATGAAGTCACTTAAAGTTAATTCATTTTTCACATTAAAGAAAATATTAGGAATAGAAAAGGAAATTTTGGTTTTTGGGAGATAATTTTAGTTGTTAAATTAAGTTTAGCTAAATAATAATTTTAGAATTCTAAGTAGAGTTGTTAATTTAAATTTTAATTTAATTCAAATATTAGATAGTTTAGTCAGTTTAAAATTGAGATTATGAGCCTATATTTATATTATTCAATTTTCATTAGGCAATTTATCAAATAGATTGCATTAAGAAATTATCTTTATTTTGTTTTGTCTCCCTTCCTACCTATGTTTCTTGGGTGTAACTCTCTTATTCTATCATCTTGCAATTAAACCGCGATTTACCACAAACTCGGTCAAACTAAGTGACTTAGATGTGATAGTTAAAAATCAACAGAATGAAGCAGTCAAGCGAAGCAGCCAAAAATGCCGGCTTCATTGCTGAATGATCTTTATATATTTTTTGATAAATGATCTTTATATAATTAGTTATTTCGAAGTTAAGACAAGGCAATAATTTTGATAATTATTTTAATTAAATCGAACTAAGCATCAATTGACGTTGCCATGCATGTAAGTAGGCCAGAGATGCTTATTTTATCATGTCAATACTGTCTTTGACGAATCTGATTGAAATCAATCTCCAAGTTAGAGCATGCTCCTGTCACATCTGTATAGAGGCCTACTTCAACGAAATGTTTCTTTCTTTCTTTCTTACTAAATTTGTTTATACATCAAATCTTCTTACTAATTCACTATACCTACCATGAACAAAAAAGGCATAAATTTTGGTAAGCTATTGATAAAATGGCATAGTATCAATAGCATCGTTCGTAAATACATAACATTGCTAAGTATCACTAGAGTTATACATCTACCACGATGATCAAAGGTTTCTTCAGTGGCCTTTTCCACCAGAAAGGAGGTAGAAATATTGTAACTAGCCGTTCCTATATTGTAATAATAGAAGGCTCACCATGAATGTGTCATCAAGCTTATTTAGATTACTTCTGTAATGCGACAAGAAAAACTACACTGATACTCTTATTGTTTATGGGGTGAAATACTATGACAAGAGGGAAAAAAATGAAAAAGAGAAAAATCAATAAACTTTTGCTCATTATATCATCCTGCAAAACCCTGGCATGAATAAAGTTACAACCACATAATTATTCTATCATGGAAAATGATTGGTACCAAGCAAATTGTGGCCATTCATAGTCACCAACCGTAAAATAATTCAATGTTTGTACATACAATATGCAAGGGATTATTTGAATTATTTCACACGTTAAAATCACGGATGGTCACTACCTAAACAGTCGGCTCCTTTTATCATATCAGTCTTTTGACGCAAAATGTCACCTTTTCGTGTAACACTAAAGAAGTCAGGACATGGGCAATTTCTTGTTTTTCTTCTTCAGTACTATGGTTTGAACTACATCCTTGAAATTTTCTTTTAATTTTCCTTTCAACAAGGCCTTGCAAGATTTACAGGAAACCTTGACATGGAGAAGAATTTTTGATGCAGTTAACCGTTCATGTTTTGGTTTCAGGGCCTGCCGAATGGAAGATTTTGGACCTACGACAAGCAGATTTAACATGTGAATGTTACTAGGAAAGTCCTGCCAATGAATAGTATTCATCGAATGTCCTACATAGACAATTACAATGACATGTTGATTGTCTTTAGCGAAGGAACTTTTGTTTGTGAGTGTTTTGATGGAACAAGAATCTACACAACATATACCAAAGCCTGCATTCTCTTAAAGGTAATTTTAAGTCCGTCATGACAACAAATCATGCCAAATAATACGCCAAAATGAGCAACAACATGACTCTATATACGTACTTCAGTTTATTGTCAGTCTCAGCAACAAAAAGGAATTCCAACAAGCAGTATTCTGAACTCAGAACACCATGCAGTTCTCTTCATGGCTATTAATGGCAGTGATTTGTACAACTGTACTACAAGTGTGCTTGTGCTACGAAGATAACAGGATTCTAAGCTTGCCAGGCCAACCACAAATAGGTTTCCAGCAATATGCAGGCTATATAACTGTCGACAAATACCAGCAGAGAGCCCTTTTCTATTACCTTGTTGAAGCAGAAACTGAAGCAGCTTCAAAGCCTCTTCTTCTTTGGTTTAATGGAGGTTATCACTTGCTGTCCATACATGGATTAAATTATATAAGTTATTGTACCACATCAAGTTGCAAGTGGAGCTTGTGATAGCTGTTTGTGCTTGATTTGTTATAGGGCCTGGTTGTTCTTCCATTGGAGTTGGAGCTTTTCAGGAGCATGGTCCCTTCAGAACAAGCAGTGGAGGTTCTTTAATACAAAACTATTATAGCTGGAATAAAGGTGTGTATTCTTCCTTATATTCTGTGCCTCACAAGAAATATGGCTACAATATTCTGAATGGTTATACTTTTAACGAGATGCAGAAGCAAATGTGCTATACGTGGAATCACCTGCAGGGGTTGGCTTCTCTTATTCTGAAAATACATCCTTCTACAATTATGTAAACGACACTATTACAGGTTCTAACATATCAGAGATCTCGAGCAGTAATTCGAGTTTCTTAACTCGTAACATAATCTCTTGGACATGTTCAACATATTAAACTTGTGATAGGATTTTTTGCTTTCCAGCGCAAGACAATCTGGGATTCTTACATAATTGGTTTGACGAATATCCTCAGTACAAAGGCAGAGATTTTTACATCAGTGGAGAAAGCTATGCAGGTCACTATGTCCCACAGCTTGCACAGCTCATTCTTCAGTCGGGATCAAAATTCAACCTGAAAGGCATTGCTGTTAGTTCACTAGAGCATCATATATCAATTTTTGCTCTTTTTTCACTGAAACTTTTAGATGGTGTTTACTGAAAATCGTATTCCATGTTTGGTCTTTCCAGATAGGAAATCCACTGGTGGAGTTTGACAGAGATGTAAATTCGCAGACTTTGTTCCTTTGGTCGCATGGTCTAATATCAGATGACACTTTCAAGCTCACGGAAGAAGTTTGTAACATGTCACAAATTTGGAGAGAAGATATACTATTTTATCCTAACATATCAGCCGCATGCGTGCGCATAGATAATTTACTAGGAAACGAAACTTCCAATCACTATGATTCCTATGATGTATTAGTCGATATTTGTCTGTCAAATGGTGACACACAAATCCGAGGTAGGAATCAGCCCCTGAAAATGAACGCGAGAAGACTATATTCCCTTCAATCCTTCCAGGAAAATCCAAAACCTGTGAGGTCTCTGTGTCTCAAATCACTTCTCCAAGTTATTATACAAATGTTTTTAACATGCTATATTACATTTTGATGTCACAGCAAGAGGCGCCAGAGAATATAGACCCTTGCATAGGATTCAAAACTTATGATTATTTGAACAGGAAAGAAGTGCAACAAGCATTACATGCCAAGCTCATAGGAGTTGCCAGTTGGACCACCTGCACCAGGTATTGATTACTCTTTCTCCAGGTTAAGCTCAGAATGGATCATCACCTTAAGCATTTGACGTCTGATATTTCTGACAGTGTTGCAAATTACGATTTTAAGAACCTGTTCATGCCTACCATTGATGTCGTGGGCTACCTGGTTCGGTCTGGCATTCGGGTTTTAGTTTACAGGTATTGGACCAAGCATTTTATTGCTCCTCTCCACTTAAACATTAAAAGCCTATCCATAATTAATGCTGGTGATGTTACAGTGGTGATCAAGATTCAGTCGTCCCATTTATGGCGACAAGGAGTGATGTAGACGTCTTAGCTAAAACCATGGGATTGAAAACAACTATTTCTTACAGAGCCTGGTATATGGATAAACAGGTTAGCTTAGTCTGTTCTACTTGAAATGACTCATGTTAGACACGTCATATAATAACAAGCAGCCCTATAACATGCGACAAACTTAGCATGTATAGTGGAAGAGATCGTAAGTTTCTGTTTGATCACTTCTTTGACTTGGTTATTCAGGTTGCTGGATGGACACAAGTTTATAATGACATCCTGACGTATGCCACCATCAGAGGAGGCTCCCACATGGCGCCGTGGTCCTCACCAGGGAGGTCATTAGCTTTAATCAAGGCATTTCTAGCAGGCGAACCATTACCGGAGGCATAATCTGCTTTAAAATGTTTCTTATTGAACACCATCTAGACCATCTAGTTTGGCGGTTCTATGCCAAACCGGAAATAATTTCAGCATCTGTCTCTTACAATTTTTTTTCCCAAGGCAATGCAATTAAATCCTTCTGTTTTATCCTCCACAGAGAAATGGTTGCCATAAGAACCTGATGTCGAATGGCCTCTGTTCAAACTTTAAACCAACAAGAACACTAACTGTAATCAGCCAGTAATTACTCTCTGGCAAAAGTGAAAATGTATGTTCATTAAAAAAAAAAAAAAAGAGAGACCAGGCATTGGATGAGCGAGATTGACCGGCACGGTGTTGCACGAGTGCTGAATTTGCAGTATAACTTGTAACTAGGACTCAAAATAAATTAACCAAGTTTTTATTCTTGTAAACAAGTTAAATCCGAGAATAAAAGCAAAAAATAATATTAAACTTGCACCAGAATCGTGACATAAATTACAAAATTGTTATATTTAGTTGCAATTTTGTGTTTCTTGCTTTGATCTTCAGAATGCTGCTACAATTTTGAATTTCTTCTAGTTGATCATCAAGTAATCAACGTTTTTTTTTTTTACACCATTTACATTAGGATGCAATCTCATCTCGTATATAATGAAAAAAAAAACAAAATTTTTGTGATTTATCAAAAGTCAAGAACACAGGTAGTCCACTTTTCTTTTTTTTTTTGGTTGATTAGACTATTTGCAACATAAATATCATGGTAAATTTAGACGCAATCTTATCATATGTACAGTAAAAACTAAAATTTTTATGATTTATCAAAAAATTAATTTCATTACATGATTAACTCATAAGTATAAATAAAAAAAATATAAAATAACAAAATAAAAATAACTGGCAAAGATGCTAAAAGCAGTCCAAAGCATCAGATGAATTAATTGAAAATCATTCCAAACTGTAGCTGTGTCTCGCGTTCCTTGGTCCATGGTGCTGGTTGGTGCGGCTTCCTGATGCTGTGGTCCACTCTCCTCTCCAAGTCCCAAGCCGAAGACTCCAAACCAACTAAGACAGCCAGCAGCCGCCCTTAGCCGCAAGAAGCTTCTGGCCTCCACTCAGCTGCCACGCCCCTCTCAAGTCTTCACCAGCTCCTCTCCCTCTGTTCTGTCTCTGGTCCACCTATCAGCCGCCAGTCCCCTCCTTCTGTCTCTAGGGATTGGTGAATAATTGCAATTAAAATCAGCAGCCCTCTCTCGTTTCCCGCATGTGCTCCCCTCTTGTCCGAATGAGCGTATTCCCTTATGGCTCGTCGTTTTGCTTGCAAAACGATGAGTTTCCAACTTTCTTCTTTTTTTTTTCTTTTTTTTCTTTTTTTTTGTTTTTTAAATTAATACAATTTTTAGCTTTTGTTTCAATCGCTTCAAATTTATCATGTTTTATCTCAAATTTTGTGTTAAAGAAAATAAATATGTCATTAAACAAAATATAACACAAATTACATATTTAAACAATAAAATAAGATTGAAATGACATTAAAAAGCATATGAAAAATTAATAAATTTCAATCTTATCATGGAGTAAACATCTTTGCAATTATGTGTTCATGTGAATTTAAAAGTCACCTATTATATTTTGCAAACAAACAATACTAGTGTCTTTCCATATTAGGTTGTTTAATAGCTAAATTACATGTTCTTTTTACATGAGCTACAATTTTTATAGCCTTATTGATTTACTTATTCCATATGATATAATATTTATGTTTGTTTTTATTTTGTACTAAACTAAGGTCTTCAAACTGTTGGAATCATGATAAAATATTGTCTACAGTGGTTTGAAGTCATTGATATACTCAAGATAGCAATCATAGTACTTCATTTCATTTAAAGAAATGACCTTGTTATGAGGTTATGCTTGATGTTGTTTTGGTTGTTGTTTAAAAGTTACATATTCATCCCTTAATATTTATTAAATGATCTATTAAGCATTACAAAATTCCATTCTTAATAGCTTATGCCACTCAACTTTAATGTGAAAATAGAACAAGGAGACGAGATAGCAGATGCTAGTCTACAAAGACGTTGTAAAATTCAAGCAGATTCTATGTCTTCAGACACGTTGAAAGAACAGGCCGAATAAGAAGACATTCAGAATTTTTACAATCTTGATCATCCTTAATCATCCTTAATCAAGCAGAATTAGCTAATGCAGCGCAATTTGTCAATCTTGATCATCCTTCCACTTTTGATACGCTAACTTTGGATACAAAAGTTAAGGGTATGATCTTGAAATGTTTATGAAAAGGAAATATTACTATAGGAAAGTGCGTGAAGCTTGGAAACCATAATATTACTTAAATATTGCAAACTGATCCTTGGAAAATAGCATTATAACAGATAAGATATAGCTAGCATTATAACAAATTAGCATTATAGTAAAAGAGCATGCATTGTAAGTTACTAAATTTCTTTAAAACAATGATAATTACAACATAAAATTTAGTCAACTGTCATATATCAATATGAGGGATCCCTATTTCAACTTATGATAGTTAATTTCTTTTGTGATTTTCAAAATTATCGTGATTGGATCTATATACATCAAACGCCCACGATATATAGTCATATGGATCCTATAGCATAAAGAAAAAAAATGCATATTACATATGCAAATAATAGTGGAGCATCATTACAAAATTTTGCACATCCTCACCTCTTATGAGTAGTAGTTAATCTGGGGGGAAATTTTCTTACCCCAATGTATAAAAGATGTCTAACACAATTTTTTACAGTAATAAACTTTCAACTTGTAATAATCTGAGGGACAAAATTCTTACCCTAATGCACAAAGGATGTCTAACAAAATTTTTGACAGTAATAAACTTTTAACTTGTTTACCATGATTACATATCTACATGACACCTAAAACTTCAACTTACATTTATGAGTCACATAATAATATCTTAATTGAAGCAATACTATCAATACTTATTTTGGTATTAACACATTAATAATAATGTTGACCAATATTAGGCATAGCATTTTATATGCATAGCTTCATTTTCTCATTACAATATGAATAATCAACCTAAAGAATCTGAAACACAAAAAATCAAGAAGGACATACATATAAATGACATGTAATCCATTATATACTTAACATAACAATACTAAATAGGTCTTTGGTTTTTTACTTTACAACATAATGCCTTCTTCTTGCAAAATTCAGAAAATATCCCTTTAACTTTTGCTAAATTGTCAAAACAATAATAAATGTCATTTTTTAAACCACTTACGACACATTTACACTCTTCCAAAGCTAAATATATGCTGGGAGTATAAACAACAAAAGCCACATAAATTTTATATCCACCCATAATGTAAGCAATCAAATAAAAAAAGGAAACAGAATAGATTATCTTTAAGCAACATCCTTTTGAGATTTTCCAAACACCTTTTGGCCTAAAAATAATGAACACATTACATTCAAACTTACTATAAGCAATATAGGCTATATATGATGTGAATATGTTTTCCTTTAATGAACTGAGAAACAAAAACACTATAAATCTAATAATCTTTTATTAACATTAGTCTTCACAAGCTCCCATGCTACATTAATTTCAGATTGTATGATCAATGGAAAGTGAACTAATGGTTTAATGTTTGAAAATTGGCTAAATATGATACGTGGATACTTGAAGTACCTAGGGTTATAGTAAGGTACTGCAAGAAATCCCAACAAAGCACAGTGAACTACACCACCACTAGCTGCTATCTAGAACACCAAAAGAGATTAAGGAAAACAAAACCAATTAATATCAAATTAGACTAAATTACTGAGATTAGAGTAAATTACACAAATTAATTTCATATTAGGTCCAAAACCGAAGTTAATTACCATAGCATGACTCATGGTGATAGATGGATGACGGATCCCTAACTCTTAACAATGGATCAACTAGATGATAGAGGTTGAATGTATGAAATAGCATCGTATTACAAGGTACAAGGATTATAATATAAATAAGGGCAAATAATCACCAAGGATTGTAGCATGCCACAATAGAGTTGATTAGGAGTAAGAAACAAAAACGTTTTCTTAATAGTGAAGTTTAGAGGAATAAATGTGATTGTTAGATATGGTGAAGCTTATGGGAACGCATGCGATTATCAGATGAGTTCATAAAGGGAAGGGAAGATAGAAAAAATTAGGCTTTTCCTACTGTTGAACCAAGACGATTCTAATCATGTGTTTTGATGATAACAAAACATTATTATTAATAATGTTTGAGTTTTGAAATGTTTATAAGATAAGTAAATGCTTAAAGTGCAAGATCATATATTTTTGGAGCTAAGGTAGAAGAGTTAAAGCATTAGACAATCAAGTTTGAAGATCAAGAGAAGCTTAAAGATGATCAAGAGAATGAAAATCAAGTTTAGAAAGAGTTTAGGAAAAGGGATTAAGGTGTAAGTATCCTAAACTTGATCTTAATCAATGCTTGAAAAAGGTTCTAACATTTGCATGAACATTTGCATATAGGCATTTAGAAGCTGAATTGTGGTTTTAATGATTAATTAAATTTAATTATGGCATTTGTTATGTTAGGAACTGAATTAGAATAGCATTTAGGCTATATATTGCTTATTTAAGTCGAATTGTGATGAATTGATTTAATGCATGTTTATTAAAATGTTTAAGTGCATTGAAATATTGTTTAAGTGTTGGTTATGTATGACTGAATTTGTTTAAGTCTAATTGCAT
>JAOXYD010172739.1:0-10017 GCA_028565735.1 Pinacopodium congolense | reverse complement strand
GAGGACGCTCGCAGGATCAAGTTCAATAGGGAAGAAGTCAGCCTTTTCAGTCCCCGCTCTACCCCACGCTACTAACTTCATTGCCTGTCACCTTCAACATGCAATGTGTAATTAATGCATGGCCTTGACTCATGAGACTTGTACTTTCATTACCAACAAATAAATAAATAAACCCAGGCACCATGTTTTCCAAGCAAGAGCAAAAAGCAAAACGAGAGCATCTCAAGCTACTGTATTTTCGTATGTTTGTAATAATAAGTCCATTATGCGCGAATAAAAATGTGTTTCTTTTTTTAATTCAGCTCAAAAACAGAATGATATCCTTTTTATCAGGCAAAATTTGTTTTTGAGAGCATTCCATCCATCGTTTTTTAATATTTCTATCAACCATAATTGATAATTAAAAGCTTAATTTTTGTATTATTAATTAACTTCCTGGAACTGGATTTTTAATATTGAGAAGACCTAATGATGTTAATAAGGAGTTATTTATGATTAAAATAATTATTTTTATCTATTAATTTATTTGTTGTGGATTGAAGCTTATGTTAATTTTGAATCGGTAATGATTGGATAATTGATTATTTAGTCACATAAATTGAAAATTAAGGTGCATATAATAGTATTAACAATGAAGCAACTAGAAAACTTCAAATATATGAAAATTTCTCAAAATTTACAGCATGTTATTTTTATGTTTTAGTTGTACTAATTAGTTATTTGCGAGAGTAATTGAAAAGGTTGTTTCTTTTTTTTATGAGCTAGAGATTGCAACCAGTTGCAAATTTGATCAATTCAAAATTTACGATAATAATGCACTAGTTGATTGGATTTCAGGTTGTATTTAAATCAAAATTTTTCAAAAAATAAAGTAAAATTTGAGTTTAAGAGACTCAATAGGACATGAAATTATTATTTTAGTCAAAATACTATGGGTCTATTTGAAAATTCAAAAATACTGCACAGCTCCGCCGTGGCACTTCTACAGTATTATTATATAATTCATATAATTTTTATAGACAGAGTTTATACAATACTACAAGATCATACAACAATATTGATGAATTATTTATATGTAATTTGTATATAATTTTTTGATGTATTATTGTAAGAACTGTGTTGTAGTGTTATATTCATCACGTCTATAAAAATTGTATAAATTGTATAATGATATTTAGTATGTAATATGTAATTAATGCATGGCAACTTGTATTTTCTATTACCAGATAATAAATAAATAAACCCCAGGGCATCAAGTTTTCCCAGTAAAAGCAAAATAAAAAACGAAATAAGAGCACGTCAAGTTTGTATCTTCGAATGTTTATAACAATAAGTTCATTACGACAAATATAAATGTGTTTTTGAATTCAGCTCTATTGGAAATCATATTTTATTAATTTCCTTTTTATCCTTTACTCCTTTTTTATTTTTATTTTTTGCACACAAACTCTCTTCTTATTAATAATCTATATTCAAATTAGGATTTGTAAGTATAAAATTTAAGGGTTCATTTAGTTCAACTTTTTATTTTTGTTTCTTGCTTAATTTTATGTATTTTTATTAGTTTTTATATTTTTTTCTTTGCTGATATTTTTTTAGATTCTATATTATATTTGTGTATTGTTTTTTCTATTTTAGTTCTTTTTTTAGTTTATGTGTTTAAAAAAATCAAAACTAAAAATGAAAACTAAAAACTTCAACAAACATGCCATAAGAAAAAAGAATAATGAATGATTATTGTAAAGAAAAAAATTCATTAAAAGATTGATTATCAATCAATTTCAATTTGAAATAACAAAAAACTTACTCATAATCCTTATGAGCATCAATTTAATCGTGTTCTTGATTATTAGACTCTTAAAATTTTTTAATTTACTTATTTTGTTTTTTTACAAACTAATGGGAACATCAAACTAGAACCACAAACGCAAATATAGTGTTCCTTAGGATATGATATATAATATGAAGTGTATTTTCGTATGTTTCTTTTTTTAATTCAGCTCAAAAACAAAAATGATCTCCTTTTTATCAGGCAAAATTTGTTTTTGAGAGCGTTCTATCCATCATTTTTTTTAATTTCGTTCAACCATAATTGATAATTAAAAGCTTAATTTTTGTATTATTAATTTATTTATTGGAACTGAATTTTTAATATTAAGAGGACCTAATAATGTTAATAAGCAGTTATTTACAATTAAAATAATTATTTTTATCTATTAATTTACTTGTTGTGGATGGAAGCTTATGCTAATTATGAACCGGTAATGATTGGATAATTGATTATTTAGTCACATAAATTAAAAATTAAGGTGCATATAATAGTATTAACAATGAAGCAATTAGAAAACTTCAAATATATGAAAATTTCTCAAAATTTACAGCATATTATTTTTATGTTTTAATTGTGTTAATTAGTTATTTGCATGATTAATTGAAAAGGTAATTTCCTTTTAATCCTTTGCTCCATTTTTTTTTTTGGCACACAAAATTCTCTTCTTACTAATAATCTATATTCAAATTAGGATTTTAAGTATAAAATTTAAGGGTTTATTTAGTTCAACTTTTTGTTTTTGTTTCTTGTTTTCATTTTATGTGTTTTTGATAGTTTTTTTGTATTTTTTTGTTTCTACTATTTTTTGTAGTTTCTATATTATATTTGTGTATTATTTTTTTATTTTAGTTATTTTTTTAAGTTTCTGTATTTAAAAAGAAAGCAAAACCAAAAATGAAAACCTAAAACCTAAAAAAGCATACCTTAAGAAAAAGAATAATGAATGACTAATTTAAAGAAAAAAATTTCACTAAAAGATTGATTATCAATCAATTTTAATTTGAAATAACAAAAAACTGACTCATAATCCTTATGAGCATTTATTTAATCGTGTTCTTGATTATCAAACTCTTAAATTTTTTTAATGTGCTTATTTTGTTCTTTTACAAACTAATGAGAACATCAAACTAAAACCACAAACACGATTATAACGTTTCTTAGGATATTATATATAATATAAAGAGTATAAATGTTGGGATACCTTATCATAGAAGTTTCGTATCTCTCATCATATAATTTTTTGGGAATATAAAATATTTTCAACTCCTTCAAACTTTTGAGTTAATGAACTCCCTTGTTCATTCTTCTTTGATCATACCATATCCCCTTTTCTTGACATTTCTATTGCATATTTCTCCAATAGTTCATGTCATTTGACTTCGCTTACACCTGGTCCTATTATATCTCTTCCAACTATAGAATTCCCAAATCCTCTACATAATCATTCTAGATGACAAAACATTTTTACTAATGTTTGAATTTTGATATGTAATTAAGATAGGAAAATATAAGACGTTTAAGTTTGCATTTGTTAGAACTCACGATTGGTGTTTGAAGTGAAGAATATGAAGAGTAAGCTTTGGATAATCAATAATGGATGATCAAGAATGAAGATAAAAAAAAAGGAGATCAAGTTTGGATAGATTGAAGAAGGTGTCTCATAATGTAAGTTTCCTAAATCTGATATTTATAAACGCTATAAAGGGCTCTCGCATTTGCATTTCATATTTGCATAAATATTGGCATATTGAATTGTGGTTGTAGTGATTAGTTAAATTTGATAATAATACTGACATATTAAAAATTATTTGAGAATATTTCATAAGCATAAAATAACATGTTGTTTAAAACCAAAAAGTTTTTAAAATGATTTTCATATGTGTTTGAATATGTTTGAACCTAATTATGATGTGAATTTTGGTTTATGGGAGGTTTAAGAAATATTTTAAAAGTTTTATGTTGTTTAAAACAAAAAAGTTTCATAATTAAGGCATTTCAAGTTTTTTTTAATCTTAATTTATATGTCTTGGTATCATATTTCACTTAGGGAATGATTTGGAACTTGTTTGAATTGAATTAACCTTGTTAAGAATTTATTTGAAGTATTTTGGATTTGGTTTAAGTCTCTTTTTTGTGTTTTTCTGGAACTTAATCATTAGAATTGAAATGGCATCATTTTAACTCTATGCCATATTTAAGAAAAAGCAGCTTTCGATTCTTCAACGTTTTTCACCCTTCTAATGGCTATTTCTTATAACCAATGATCTATTCACTCCCTAACGCTATAAATAACATTCCTAAACATTTCTGTCAAAATTTTATGCTCTTCAAACAAGATTACAAGCTTAAAATATCTCAAATACTAATGTTATCCCTTTTTTGTTGTTCTTACTGTAATCTCAGTTTTTTTTATTTGAAACCATTTTTGGTGTTAAAAAATTTGTGTTTTCATTTTTTTAAAAATAATCATAAGTTTCCTTGAGTTTCATAAATCATACATTTGAATTTTTAAGTGTTTATTTTGTTTGCTTTAAGTTCACAAAGTCACACACATTCAAAATATCTATGTTTTTGTTTATCATTTGTGTTATTTGATATTTAGTGATCAAATCTATTTTTGTTGCTTAAAAATCATCATACACAATTTTCTTAAGGTATTAAGAGTGTAGCAGAGCTTTTACTTCAATTTTTAAGCACTCAAATTATTGATTAAAGCTCCAAGAGCATAAATTACTTAAAGTTGTCTGTTTTTGTGTCTCACTTATGTTTTCTTCTATTTTATTCATTAAATTTGTTTTTGGTAAAGAAAACTTATTGTTTTCTATTTGTTAAGTCTCCAAGAGTGTGCTAAAATTTTTGTTTCAATTTTAAACTATTATAGTGTTGGTTTAAAAATTTTTAAGTTGCTTCAAAGCTGTCTAAGTTTGCATATTCTTGGTTTGCTCCTGTATCAATTTATTTGTTTAATGAGTTAATTTTGTTTTTATTACCGTAATTTGTTGTTAATTGATAGATTAATGTTCTAGTAAAATTTTTATGTTAAATTTAAAATTTTTAATGGATTAAAAATGTTTATTTTTACGCTAAAATATCAATATTGTATAATTTGATAACTTGTGTTCATATTGTGTTAATATGATCATTTGATGCTATAATCACATTTATGCTACTTTAATTTAATTGTATATGATTTTTGGACATGTTAGGAGACTTGTCATATTGTTTAATTGCTTTAGAAATTTCAGAATTGATTTTATTGCATGAGCTTTATTAAAGCACCATAAAAGGTCTGCATTGGTTACTTAACTTGGGGATTTGTTTGTGATAATTGTTTATTGTATTTAAAGCTCCTCTTTACCATTAAAAAACATGTTTATAGATTGCTCTTGATTTGTGAAAAATAATATTTAAGTTATTGTGATTATTGTTTTAGATTAATTAATAAGTGGCCCATGCAATTTAGAGTTTTGAGCCTAATTGAAGGAGCCCAAGATGATGGTTATTGGGCATTTAAGACATTGAACTCAAATGGGTCTACAGAGCCATTTCTCTCTCCTTTTAATATGAATTTCAGCAATTTTTTGAATAACAGTTTTTACACAAACTCTGATTTCTCTCTAACCATTAAGAGATACACAAAGGAAGAAGGCAGATATGAATGAAACCTTGTAAGATCAAACAATGGATTCAGGTTTGTCATTTACGATCCATAAAAGTATAACAAATGGTATCAATTGTACATGCCAGTCGGGCTTCTCAGGCTTAGATTGGGCGCCCAGGCCGGCTGCCTCTCCACTAGGCCGTGTTTTTCAAACTATTTGGCCCGTATGAGATCAAAGCAATTTTGGGCTTGATGGAATTATTAATAGACTTTTACTTTAAATCCTAGTTAAGGCTTTTAGTTTAAGACATTAAAGGGTTCATGAATTTATTTTAATTTGAGTCACATGTTATGGATTTATTTTGGACCCTAATTAAATTATTTTCATTTTGGATTCTAATAGATTTATTATTCTATAAAATAATTAAATTAATTGATTTATTTTATTTATTGTGACTGGTATGCATAAAATTTATGCATATTTTTCTATGCATAATATAAATTTGAAATTTTACTGCCATATTATATGTTTTATTTGGTACTTTGAATATTTTATATTATGTAATATTTGAAATTAAATTTTCCTATTATATGCTAAATGTGATACATGACATTATGGTAATTTAGAATAGTTTGTTAGTCACCAAAGTGACCAAACTAATTAAATTAAATTTTTTTATGTATGACAATTGTCCAATTAAATGTTTATTGCATGTAAAGTTTGTTAGTCACTAAAATGGCCTAACTTGGAAAATTTTAAACATTTAATTGTGAAATTTTGTAATTGTTCATGTTGTTATGATGCTATAAAATGACATAAAAGTTTTATTAAACAATATAGCTCATTAATTATAACGTTAGGAGGTCACCCAAAGGTAGACCATTGCTTATAATAAATGACATGAAAGGGGCTTATCAATATATTTAGTTAATATGATTGTATATCCAAAGATACATGCATATTGACTAGAATATGATTGATTTTCCATTATATTGAATTTTATTGGCATCATTATAGGTTACAGTTATGTATTTAAAGATTACCCAAAGGAGAATTTAAATACATAATCAAAGTTATTAGTTAGTCTAAATCCATTTAAGTTTACTCAAAGCATTAATACATGAGCTATATGTTATGTTTTCAGCATCGACTAATTTGTTCACTTTAAGAAATGGGCTTGTCAAGTTCAATGGTCTGAAATATGTGGATTGTTCCGAACAAATTCAGTTCAAACTTGATAATGGACTTGGACCTAGCCATAGTTTCAGATGCAAGGCCCACGGCTATAATTAAGACTAGTTTTGAAGCTGACAAGTCTTATTACGAGGCTTAGGAATGATCTAACAAGCTGAACTTGAACTTGATGTGAATGATGATCGTACATAATACTAAGTCATCAATGCCTATGATGAGTTCATGTTGACACTTAAGGAATAATCCCAATCAGAAATAGCTAACAAGTCCATAGTAGGGACTTTAATGAGTTAGCTGACTACTAAGAAATTTGATTGGTCTCAGCCCATTCACGATCATATAACTTATATGTCAAACCTAACTGCAAAGCTGAAATCCATTGGTATGTATGTGAGTGAGTTCTTTCTAGTACAGTTCATTATCAACTCACTTTCTCTTGAGTTCAATCAGTTCCAGGTAAACTACAACACCATTAAGAAAAAATGAAACCTTCAAGAAATTAAGGTCATTGAAGAAAATGAAAGAAGACTCCGTTCATCTCACATTTCATCAAAGAGTTAGTAGCAACAAGAACAAATCGGGAAAAAAAGGTAAAGATAAAGACAAGGCTCCCAGCAAAGTTAATGAGGGACAAATCCATAAAGACAAGAGGTGCCATTTCTGCAAGAAACCTGGTCACTTCAAAAGAGATTCTACGAATTAGTTCGAAACGAAAGGTACATACTATATTTCAGTATGTTTTGAATCAAACTTTATTGAAGTACTTAATAATACCTGGTGGTTAGATTATGGTGCAACTACTCATGTGTCACATATTTTACAGGGATTCCTTTCAATTCAAACCATAAATGAAATTGAAAAGTTCTTGTATATGGGAACAGAATAAAGGCATAGATAGAGGTCATTAGGACGTACAAATTGGTCTTGGACACTAGGTGTTACCTAGATCTAGAAAAGTGTCTTTATGTTCCTGAATGTGCTAGAAATTTAGTTTCTATTGCAAAGTTGGATGATGTAGGTTTTAACTTTAAGATTGAAAACGATGTTTTCTATTTGTATAAACACAAGTACTATTATGGTTAAGGTACTTTAATGTTGCATCATAGATACGCAACATACCGGCACAACAAATAAATGTTCCACCTCTGCAAATTAAACATGTTAATGAAGAACCAGTTGTAAATGCACAAATTACAAATGATCAATTGATGCCACAAGAAATAATACTACAAAAGTCTGTAAAGTAGAGAAGATCGGCTATTTCGAGTGACTATGAAATTTATTTACTTGAACATGAATGTAACTTGAGTATTGATAAAGATCTAGTCTCGTTCAAATAATCCATGGAATGTAACAATTCTGAAAAGTGGTTCAATGTTATGAAAGAAGAGTTGAAATCAATGGATAACAATGAATTTTGGGAATTAGTTCAGTTGCTAGAAAGTGCAAAGCAAGTGGGTTGCAAATGGGTCTTTAAGACCAAACGTGACTCACAATGTAACATTGAAAGGTATAAAGCCAGACTTGTTGCCAAAGGTTACACTAATGTATTGACTATAAGGGGACCCTCTCTCCAGTTTCAAATAAGGACTCCTTAAGAATTGTTATGGCTTTGGTAGCTCACTATGATTTAGAGCTTCACTAAATGGACGTAAAAATCTTCTTTCTAAACGGTAACTTAGAAGAAGAAGTATATATGGATCAACTGGAAAGTTTTAAAACCACAGAAAAGGAAAAGTTAGTATGTAGATTAAAGAAGTCAATATATGGACTGAAACAAGCTTCACGACTATGGTATTTGAAATTTAATGATATCATTACATCTTACGATTTTGTAGAGAACACCGTTGATCAGTGTATCTATATAAAGGTTAATGGGAGTAAGTTCATTATATTAGTCCTATATGTTAACAGCATTCTTCTTACAGTTAATAATATGACTTTGTTATATGATGTAAAGAATTTTTTCTCTAAGAATTTCGAAATAAAAGATATGGGTGAGGCATCTTATGCGATAGGAATAGAAATATTCTATAATATATCACAAGAATTATTATAATTGTCTCAAAAAGGATATATCCAGAAAATATTATAGAGATTCAAAATGAAAAAGTGTTCTGCATGGATAGTTCCAATTCAGAAAGGGGACAAGTTTAGTCAAATGCAATGTCGAAAGAATAATTTGAAACATAAAGAAATAGAGTCTGTTCCTTATGCGTCAGTAGTTAGGAGTTTAATATATGTTCAGACATGCATTCAGCCGGATATTAGTTTTGCTGTTGGAATGTTAGGCCGATATCAAAGTAATCCTGTCTTAGACCACTGAAAAGCTGCAAAGAAAGTCCTTAAATATTTATAAGGTACCAAGGATTATATGCTCATATACAGAAAGTTAAAACATTTGAAAGTGATAGAGTAGTCAAATTCAGACTATGTTGATTGTGTAGACTCAAGAAGATATACATTTAGTTATATGTTCCTGTTAGTTGGAGGAGCAGTTTTATGGAAAAGTGGAAAGTAGTCCGTTATTACTACTTCCACTATAGAAGCTGAATTTATGGCATGTTTTGAGGCCATGATTCATGTATTGTGATTGCGAAACTTTGTCTTAAGTCTTGGCATTGTCGATAGTATCGTCAGACTTTTAAGAATTTATTGTGACAACTCCACAGCTGTTTTCTTCTCTAAGAATGGCAAGTATTCGAAGGGTGCAAAAAAACATGGATTTGTAGTACTTGTCTATGAAAGAAGAAGTGAAAAAAATGAAAAGTGTCAATTGAGCATATTGATACTGGTTTGATGATAGCGGATCCGTTAACTAAAGACTTACTGCCCAAAATATTTAATAACAATCATGTTTTTACTCATTTACTTATTATCCACATTATGATGCATATAAGTATTATTTCTATGCGATAAAATTACAGAATTACCTACTTAAAGTTTTATAAGTTAAGTTGATCATGTAATACATGGAATAAATCATGCTATTAAATCATTTGTCACTGCTATGATCCGATTTTCCTAATTCATCAATTTAATGTATAGTGTGCACTTAAAGTTTTATTGTTGAATCACTAAGTTGTAACATGGATCAAGTAAGAGATTGTTAAAATAATTAATAAGTGGTCTATGTAATTTAGAGTTTTCAGTCTAATTAAAGGAGCCCAAGATGATGGTTATTGGGCATTTAAGACATTGGACTCAAATGGGTCCCATTTCCCTCTCCTTCTAATATGAATTTCGATAGTTTTATGAATAAAAGTTTTTACACAAACCCTGATTTCTCTATAACCATTAAGAGATACGCAAAGGAAGAAGGCAGACGAGAATTAAACCTTGTAAGATCAAATAATGGATTCAGGTTTGTCATTTACGATCCATAAAAGT
>JAOXYD010172728.1:0-10018 GCA_028565735.1 Pinacopodium congolense | reverse complement strand
TAAATGCTAGATATGGGTTTTGAGCCTCAAATAAAAAAAAACGTGGAATAAATGGGCATCTCGCCACTGGGTTCTAGTAAGATTTGATTTATATATAACTCACTTTCCTATAAATATTTGACTTATTTTTATGAGATTTAATCAAAATTGAATTTTCAAAATTTTCAATCAAAATATATGTGAAAATGAATGAATGTATTATTTTAATATCTTAAAATATTATTTCATGGTTACATAATATAAAAGAAAGTCAATTCAAAAGTTCTATTAATTTCTTAAAGAATTATAACGGTGATAAGATTAAAATTAAAAATTTTATTTTATAATTTATAAATTTCAACTTTACTTTAACCTTATTTCAAAAATTCAATAATAAATATATTTTTATGTTACCTAATTCCTATTTATAGTGTTATGTCTACCCCTCCAGCCTCTTTTTTATCAGTGTAAGATTCGAGTATTTTAATGTTGCTTGACCCTTAGGCTTAAATCCCATATAGATAAGAAAAAGAATGGAAGGTAGAACTAGTATTATAAGTAAAGGGATCAAGTAAAATTAATCAAACTTAATTGATAGGGTCAATGGGAGTTAAAAAGGCTCGTGACCAAAGGTGGTAACCTATATTACAATTGGGAGGTCACCACCCTTTTAAAAATTTCAATATATTGGATGGAAAAGTAAAACTTTCGATCAATTGGTCAACTAGCCTGGTTAAATAATCTACGCACCAATTGGCCAATGTATGGTCGATCAATCTATGTACTGGTCGACCAACATTCCAAAATTTTTAACTAATACTTTTAATTTAGTCCTTGAAAATTTTTAGAATTTTAATTTTACCTACCAATATCTTGTATATTGTCTGGTACCCATCGATACCATTCAGTAAGGTTGGTACCAATTAGTATTTAGCACCAATAAGTTACCAGGCCTAGCAGTATCATTTTCTAGTCAATACAATACATATCACTTGATACAGTAACGTACTTAAGAGCTTACTATGGTAATCATTGAAATGACGTGTTAAGGATACCACTAGCAAGATTGCTAGTCATATAATGATCAAAGAGCTTCGGACCATGGTTGGGGAGATGGATGGATGGGTCAGAACAATCAATGGGATGATACCTACAACTAAGTTAGATGAACCATCTTGTATGAATAAAGCCTATTTTGAGCTACTTCCTTTTATTTATTATCAATAGTAAACTGAAGAGTCAAGATCGACATTATATGGGATAATAAGTGAGAGTATATCTAAAAGTTAGGCCAATTAACAAGGAATTGAGGCATCTCGCCTTAACTTGACAATCCAAGCTAGGTAATTGATTAAATCAATTAAAGAATATGAGTAATTCAAATTTCCTAACACTATCGAAGTGAAGCTAAGGAAGCAAGTAAAGGAAAATCTAATCCTATAATTAAGTTATATGAGAATAATGAAATTAATGATGAAGATATCAAGTTTTAAAAAGTGCATTTGTGATTATTGATTTTGTTGGTACTACAATTTTCAATCATTAGGAAGGAGTTGTCTACCAAGATTATTCGCAATAATGCATAACAAAGGGTAAAGGTGGTGAACAACAGAATCCAACAGTAGCTATATTGAGTAATAAAATAGTGGCACGTCATCATGAAAATGAAGAAGAAAGCTAAAGCTAAGGATCAAGGAAAAGAATCAAAATTTTATAACGATAAGGTTCAATTAAAAGATACTTAAAAAAGTGCTTATTAGGAAGCAACTCAACCATTAATTTAGTAGTCTTTCCATTTCATTATTTTAGTTAGTTCCTTACTTTATCATTTTAGTTAGTCTTCTTTCCATTTCATCTTTTAATTAGTTTCTTTAGCTTTATTATTTTAGTGTTTAGCTTATTTGAGCAAAACTTAGGTGTATAATTAATTTATCGTAAATGACCTTTAAATTGGTGACAACTATAGAGATAGAAAGTAAGAGAAAAACGCAAGAAATAACATTAACAACACCTTTAAACGTTGTCAATATAGTCAGTTTAAACCACTTTTATAGCTCGTGTTAGGAAGATTAATGATACCTTTTAATGGCATCACTATACTTACACTAACCCGCTATTGAAACTCGACTTACGCATATAAATGACATTATTTCACTATTAAACCTTAATGATCTTTACATTTTCTTCCCTTTCTACCCACTATCGCCCTCATCTTCCTTCCTAGTGCCTCCTATCCTCTTTATTACCTGATTTTCATTTATGACATGCCCCTTCTTACTCTAATCCATTCTAGCATCATTATTTAAGGGTTTCATCCCTAAAATCTTTTCTATTTATCCATTCTTATCAGTATTCATCCCAAAACTCACCATTGTTATTCTATTTCCTCAAGTCTTCATAGGTTTTTCTCAATTTTGATCAAGGCCCTTGCTCTAATAAGTTCTACACCCTAAAATCTATATTTTGATAATAATTTTAACCCTATATCTTATAGTTAGTGAAGGAATATTCTGACCATGACGAGAATATTTTGTTAATTAGAGGAAATATTTTGACAACATCTAATAGCATATTCTAGTAATCCGTCTAGCCTATTTTGTCAACATTTTTAGTTTGATGACACCAAGATCATTCCATCCATCTAGTTCTAGCAAGCGTCTGGTGTATGATGTCACCCTACTATGGACAATACCAAGTGGTTTGAAACTCACAACGAGAATGATATCATATTGAAGGATATTATAGCACCGTTGTGGAGGCTGAGTTTGATATCTTCAAAGCTTTTCGATCCTTAGGTTAGGGGCTCACTTTATAATTAGACAATCTCTAATACCCCAGCTTAGTCCGAAAATTATATGCTAATATAGAGAAAAAGGAGGAAGCTAATATTATAGACATTTGATAAGTGAGAGGTATACCTATTACCTTTACCCAAGGCTTACTTATCTATGTTATTAGGTGTACTTAATGAGGGAATGATATACAAGAAACAAAAGAACATTGTTCATATGGATATAGTCACTCTGGATCTAGACTTTTCCGTTAGAATAGCTCAAGATGCTTTAGTGTTAATAAGGGAAACAAATTTCAAATAGTTCTCCACTTACCAGCTAGGCACTCATAAGAGGATCATTGTCACCATGTTAACCACCAAAGTTTTACCAAGTGTGAGTGGACTCAATGAGGTGAGTACTAGGAGACATATATGTATATAGGATACTTCATGGTTTAGGTATTCTTTCCTACATCCCACTAACAAGCTTTACCATCATATAGATATACAACGTGGCTTAGATCCAATGTCCAAAGAAGAACTTTTACCCCCTTTTCATGTTGCCTCCTCTCTTTTATATAGTTTTTAAATAGCTCTTAGTGTTATGAGGAAACCTTAATAGGTTTCTTGGGGTTTTGAGTTATTCTTAATCTAAATAATCTTTAAATCTCAAGTTTTTAGACGCGCAACAATACCTAAATTTGAGTACAATGGCACCATTTAATAGGACCATTGATAGTCTATCCTTTCTCCACTTTCTTAGGGTAAAATGGTGTTTTCAAGTAGACATAAATAGAGTTGTTATGTGGGGCCATTTATGTTATATCCATTTGTGTAAATTTTCCTTCTTCCATCTTTTTCGTACTTTAATCCCCCAAGTTAATAAATACATTAAATGTAACCAAAATAGCTTTTAAAGAAGGCAAGTCATACATTAATAAGGGTAAAAATATCATAAAATATGACATAAAACCTATATAAATTATTCCTATCAATTTTCCCACACGTAAACTGTTGTTTATCCTAACGCATCCATAAACACTCCCTTAGAGCAATTCCAAAAGCAGTCAAAAGTTGAATGGGCACTAAAACACAAATCAATGCAATCAATTATAGCTAATATCTCCTAACTTAATTGTGAACACAGACACAGACACAGACACACACACAACCACATAATTAATTATAGTAAGCTTTCATGCACAACATTGAGCATACAATTAATTATATAAAAATAACTTGTTCAAGGATAGTTTGGCAAGTGAGTTTTATGCCTCATCTTACCTTAATCAATTTTTTTAACTTATTTAATTAACTTGGACAAATGCATTTTAGGTCATATCTTATCGTATTAAGTGTATTTTGTATGTCATCTTGCCATATACATATTATTTAACTATAAATTCTAATTTTCTTCAATTCATAATTACCTAAAATTTAATGAAAAGTTTCCTAAACAATGAAAATTATTTAGCTAAACACCATATTTCAAGTTTGCATAAAATTCCATATAGAGTTACATTAGAACTTAACATTACATATAAAGATTACTAAACACATGTAAATTATACAAAAATGAAAGTAATCAACTAAAATTTATTCAACATTAGTTACCAAATACATTAATTGTATTATAGCATATCAATTAACAATCAACTAACCATCATAACTATTCTAAGTAGGACATCCAAAATAATTACTCTTTCATAATAATTTAAGTGCATAATAATATAAATAACATATTCCCTATCCTACACTTAAACTAAACATTGTCTTCAATGTTCAAACAACATGAATAAATAGCAAGAAAAGAGAATAGATAAGGGAACTCCCTTAAAATTATTTGTTGATTGCCTTCACAACCGTCCATGCTAACTAAAAATATATATAAGGATCCAACCACAAAAAAAGAGTGAAAGAATAAAAAAATAAAAAAGAGTAGAAAATACACTACTACAAATCTTAGTGGATGAATCGCCTCGTAGTAAGTGCTTATTTAATATGTTTTAACTAAAACCTATCATTAGAAAATTATTATTCTTTTCTTGGTCCTAAATCTTTAACCGAACTTTTCATATTTGAGATGGCTTACAAAAAAATTTTAGGCTGCCATACATACCATAAAAATGTCTTCATGCACCTCCTTCATCTTGTTTACTATACCTTGATAAAAGATCTTAATACCAAATTCCCTATTGGTAATCAGAAACTATACTATCAACAAAATCCATGAACACAGGTACTTGCTTTTCTTCCTTAAAGACTTCCGTGCGAATAACTTTTTTCCTTCTTCTCTCCCATCTTGTTTTTTTAACTCTATTTGCTCCAATTCTACATTGCAAAGTAGGTTTACTTGCTTATATGCTTCAATTTACTAAAAAACAGCCACCTAATATTAACTTCCAAGTTATGGATAGAAGCTTTTATACATTCCTATCAAGCCTTGTTCTTAAATATGAATTTTGTTAGTAGCCTTTCAAATCTTGACTAATCTTCTTGTTGCTGATAATCATAATCTTGTAGTGGTGACTTAAATAAGCTTAATTGATCCAAAAATTATTTGGATGATTCATTCGACCTGATCAGTAAGTACCACTTTAATGATCCTCATAAACCACCCAATTAATGTTTTGACCATCGATTAAACTTAGGTGATCATCGTACCATTAGTAATTTAGATAATCCTACATATCCATTTTATTGACTACCTATGATCACAGAAGAATGACTACACGTATAAACTAGAACTCAAATAACATAAATAAAATAGAAAAGAAAATTAACAAAGATGATAATAAATTCTAGACTATTTAACACCAATATATCCCTAGTATTATTTGGGATAGATCTTTAACAACGACATTAAAAACTTATTTTACAGTCTTACATAGTTTGTTCCAACTCTAACCTAATCAAATCTAACCTAATACCAACAAGAGGTAAGTATATCTTGTAATAAGTATTATAGTACTGTGAGTTAGGATATTGTCTCCCATAAAAATCAGCTATAACTATTAAGTCAATCAATGTGTGGTTATCTAGAAAGCTCTAAATCAACGTAATAAACTAAATTAAATAACTAAATTAAACTAAGCTAAAGTATCAATTATTCAATCTAAACATAAGCAATGAGTGAGGTTTTACAAATTTTAGGATTTAGTTAAGGCTTTAAAGTTCAATGGATTAACTAAGTCTACAGAATTATCGGATTGAATAGATCTAGGGTGTCTTCAATAAATAAACGAATTACTGTACTGAACAGATCTAGAATATCTTCACTAAATTAAGAAAAAGTTGTAGTTAAGTTAGAGTTTTATCTTTATTAATTTTAATTCATGCTTTGGTCATTTAGTTAATTTAGACTAATAGGCATAAAATAGGAAGTTCAAATCTAAAAATCTCTTTCAATATTGAAGTCCTCGTGAAAAATTAAAGTTTGGTCATTCTTGATTTAGTTGTAATGTTTATTGTTTTTCCAATAATTAAATTAGATTTTTTAGATCCCTAACCTAATAATATATTCTAAATAAATAGTATATGACAGATAACTACACTCCCAAGTAAGCAAAGATCTTCAACAAAGATTAAGATAATTAAGTAAGATAATAATCAATCTATCTACTACCTTGACCTTAATTGAAGCAAACTAAGCATACATGTTCAACAATTAAATAAAAAATATGGATAATAAACTCA
The DNA here is from genome assembly GCA_028565735.1 of Pinacopodium congolense. NCBI lineage: Eukaryota > Viridiplantae > Streptophyta > Magnoliopsida > Malpighiales > Erythroxylaceae > Pinacopodium > Pinacopodium congolense. The sequence goes on along the minus strand of JAOXYD010172728.1, from coordinate 3,570 downwards.
TAATCACTGGTGAAAATAAAGGGTTAATATAAGATAGAAAAGTAAGAGTGAAAGATATAACTGAAACGGCTATATATTCTCGTTGAACCTCACTCTTCATTCCACCTTAAACACTCATATGAATCCTAAACTCAGTAACTCAATGAATGGAAAGAACAAAATAATAATAATAATAAACCTAAGAAATCAAAATCCTAGCTAAGAATTAGAATGGAAAAATAACTCTCACATCTTTCTACTTATGGCTCTCTCCTATCTTCTCCCCACCTTTCAAGTCATCTACTCACCTTTTTTTAATAGTTTTTTGACAGATCCTAGGTTTATAAGGAAGCATTAATATGTTTCTTAGGATATTTGAGTCATTCTTAGTCTAAATAATCTTCAAATCTTGGGTTTCTAGATGTATAACAACACTCGATGTGTAAATGGCTATATAATATAATTCATGAACTTAAATACAATGAAAATGTTGAATAGGGCCATAGATATTTTGTCTTTTCTCCACTTTTCTTCACTTTCTCAAGGTAAAAGGATGCTTTCAATAGGATATAAATGGTGTCATTTATGTGAAACGATTTATTTCCTACCCTTTTATGCAAATTATCCCTATTTCATACTTTTTTCATACTTTAACCCCTCAAATTAACTTGTACTTAAAATATAAGCAAAATATCTCTTAAAGAGAATGAATTCATAGATTAATCATGGTAAAATTTTGTTAAAATATGATATAAAAACCCATATAAATTATCCCTATCAAACACTTAGTTTCTAACTTTATTTACAATAGATGTAGTTTCCTAAATGTAATATTCATATTTTTATCTACATAATCTTCATTTCTTTCATAGCAAGAAACTTTTAAGAATGATAACAAGGCCTATTAAAAATTGTAAAATGGAAAATTAGATTAAAATTAGCAAATAACTGGGATTACCAATGAACATGACGCTAACTCATATAACTCAAAGTGAGCATATCTCTTAAACCTTCATGAATAGATATCAGCAATATATATGTAACAACTTTGAAGTGTAGTTTTGTGTCTTTTTGCTAGTTGTAATTTCTTGGGAAGTAAGGAATAAATCATTCACATGACTGCAGATCAATGTGCTAACTTCCTTCACCAATTCTTCTGATAGATGTGATATTAGTAAAGGAGGAGGAGGAAGAGGAGGAAGTGGTTTTCTCAAGGGATAGGAGAACAAAAAGTGAAAAATAAATAAATAAAAGGTATCTCATCTATTGCAGATTTAGATGCAAATAATGCTATCACTGTGCCATCTTTAACTACCTAAGAATTATAACAAGGAAACAAGAAAATAAGAGAAGTCTTCTTAAGTAACAAGGAAGACACAAATGCATACAAATAGACAATAAAGGACAAGACACAGATAGGAAAGACAGGATTAAAAAATTCAACACTATCATTTAAGGAATGTGAAAACCATATATCTTCAAAATTAGTTGTTTGAGGGCTATATCATTAATCTACATACATAGGTGAGCCACCAGCATTTTAAAAGAAAGCCACATCAGCTAGTCTGGATGGAACCTTAACAGGAATTTGATGTTCTGTGAACTCAAGGTTTAAATCAAATGATTTTATAAATGTTAAATTCTTATTTGAATACTATCAAACATTAGGAACTATCTTATATTTTAGTGAAAATTTTAAGGTATAAAATATATCTTTACCTTAATTTGAATGAATATGCCACAAGCTATATATTTCATATTACTGAAATAGGAGGTGTTATTTTTTTTCCATTTATAAAGCTATTATTTAAAATCTATGACCTATTTAGTGACAAATACTATTTAAGAAGATGATATTTTTGACTTGCCTTAAAATGAAGGGAAAAGAAAAATAACCCTTAAACATAACACTTTAATATTTATAAAAATCTAAATAAGTTATTACTATTTTTTTAAATACCTTTCAACACTTCAAGTTTATTAAAATATTTTACATTTTACTCTAAGCAAAGTATAAAAGTAGTGCCAAAGATAATAGAAAAAAATTTATTTAAAGCTTTTATGAGATATAAAGAGTATATTTGGTTGTTTTTGAAACCACGTAAGTCTATATTATCTAATTGTAACATTGCATAGGTTAAATTCATGGCTCAATAATTAAAAATTATAAAAAAATTAACTCTATTAGTACTTAAGATGTTATTAATAAAATTTTAAAAATATTACGGTGTCATAAATGAGTAGCTAATTTTTGTTTAAAACTTTTAAGAAATATTAGTGTGATCAATACCTTTAGCCTTGTTATAAAATTAGGGAGGAGCCCAACATAGATGTTTTGATTTCCTACTTGAGCTTTGCCCTTTCGGCGACTGAAGCCCCTCTTATATAATAACACTTTAAAGGTGATTTGATATGGTTTTTGGATTAGGTTTTCTATTTTTAGTTTCTTTTTATTTAAAAATAAAAATTATTTAATTTAAATTTTTATTAAAATAGAAAATAAAAAACTATTTGATTAAAATTTATATTAAAAATTAAAAACAAAAATTTGTTTGATTATGTCATTTTGTTCTTCTTTTCTTACAAGCCTATACTTAAAACAGAGAAAATAAATAGTTATTGTAACTTTATTTTTGTTTATATTTTATATTTTTATATTTTTGTAAATAAATAAATAGAATATAATAGAGTCAAACAAGTGTTTTTCTTAATTTTTGTATTTTTGAAAATAAAAACAAATAACTAAAATTTAATAATTTTCTTCTGTTTGACTGCTTGTAGTCAGTGAGACAAGGGAGACACGGCCTTGCAGAGCCATTTGAGAAAAATTAGAGAGAGTGATGGGGAGTGAATATGTACACATAAAAACAAACGAGCCGGACAAATCATTATGATTTAAATCCTAACGAGCATTTTGTAGACAGTAACCTATCAGCTAAAAGAATATGACAGTGCCCGCAGGCGGCTTAAGATGCTTAACATTAATTCATAGAATGTCGTAAATTAAAAAGATTAGGAATACTTTAAAAACTAATGTAAAACTCGTACCTAATAATCTGAGTCTAATTTTAACGAATTCAGTGTTTTGTTTTCATATTAGTTAGCTTTGGAAAGAAAGAAAGAAAACCATACGGATGAAATCGTCCCTTTTATCACATAATAATTAGCTCCTACTATATATATTACACGAATACAGTCAAAATGAAATGACCCTGAACATATTGATTTTTCCTTCTCTTTTTCATTTTAAGTCTAGGGCAAATACTGCTCGTGTATTTGGCCGAATATAAGTTTATTTAAAATATTAAAGGGTTGTTTGGTATTATTTTTATTATTTTGTATTTTTATTTCTTCTTTTTATATTTTTGTTTTTCTTATAAAGAAAATCGAAATTTGTTTGATTAATATTTATAATAAAAAAATAAAAAATAAAAGTATTTTTGGTTAAAATTTATAAAAAATATAATTTAATAATAATAATTAAATATAAAATAAATTTAAATTATTTAACCAAAATACTCTTATACACTTTAAAAATATATTATTAATCAATAAATTATATTCATTATTCAATGTAAAAAAATTTATTTA
>JAOXYD010172717.1:0-10018 GCA_028565735.1 Pinacopodium congolense | reverse complement strand
CCCATCCTTGAGCAAGCATAAAATCTTCTTTGAAGTAGGTGCTACACCTTTAAGATAAACATAAAGGTAACTCAACCCACTAATGATAAACATAAAAGAGGTTCTTAAGTGATAGGAATGAAATTTGTTATGTTTTGATATGTCATTTAGATTGGAATCATCCTTATTTTTGATATGACAGTGCTCAATTTGCATTATAATGTTCTTAATGACAGATTTGATCCTTTAAAAAAATTTTTTAGATAAAGGCATGAAATTTTGGAGAGATTTAGACAAAAATGTTATATGGAGATCTGCTACTTAAAGACATATACAGGAGAATAGAGAGACCAACATGATGATCTACATAGATCATCATATACCTTCGAAAACAAGACCAATATAGCAGGTTCCCAAATTGGCGTATTGCTCCCCCAGACTGTCATATTGGTACCTGACAACAAAAAAATAGGGGTAACTTGTACTTTTCACATAGTTGCCTTACCCTAATTGAAATGGGTATAAAAGGGGTAGAATAGATGGTGGAGACATTAGACACTAGGAAAGAAAAATAAAGAATCAATCATTTTCTCAATGTTTCGTTGTTCTTATATTTCTCTTCATTTTTCCTTGAAGTTTAGGTTACATTTTGATGCTACTTGGATTCTAATCTATTCATCTAGTATTTCTATATCATTTTGCTCTTCATTTACATTTGTTGACTGTTTTTAATATTTTAATACTATATTAGATTTATATTGGGTATTTGATGGTTTTTCTGGCTTAAACCTTATGAATATTGTATGGATATTAGTTTTACATCAATATATGGTTTTATTTTCATTGCCCAACCTTTATTATAGTTGTTTAAGCTGCATTTTTCTAATGTTTTAGGTCTATCTCTTTTGAATATTAGCTTGAGTGACGATCTACTAATAGATTTCTATTTATTTGGGATGCTTTTAACTAATTTATGCTTGGTAGCTGATGATTATGCAGTTTTCTAATTGTTAGGTTGGTTTGAATTCAATTTTTGCTCAATTTTTTATGGTTTAATGTTCTATCCAAGTATGTCAAAATTTAGATTATATGTTCTGGTTTAGAATTAGTTAATAGTTAGAGTAAAACCTTAGGTTTCTGTTAAATTAGTGTTGAATATACAATTTTTATTCTTGACTTGAATTTTTTAGTTTTGAATTCATTTGATTAAGTATGGATTATTTCATGTGTGGATAAATTCCTAAGGGCTTAAGGGTATAGGAAGGATGAAGGGGTAATTAATTGTGAAAATGTGATTGGGTTTGTATTGATTTGGTACTTTTAAGTTTTGGTTGGTTTGGGACTTTAGTTAAATTTCATGAAATAGGTATTATCTTTAGGTCTGATTATCCTTTAGTTAATTTCTTAATTTGGATGCTAGGATTAAGCATTTGATATGTAATAGTCCTCAATGATTTCTAAAATTATCAATAGGCTAGTTAAATTTGTTAGCATAATTAACTAACTAGTCTAAGGTCTCATATCTTTAGATTACACTTTTTCGAACTTGTGTGTTAGTGACCTAAGTTAATCATTCCATATCACCTAAGGCGTCCTAAATTATTAAACTTAGATTGCGTGTTCTAAGTCATAATGAAGATAGGGGTATTTCTAGAGCTTGTTAGATTCACCTAAGTTAGAGGAATTGAGGGTTTGAGAACTTGTTCGAACCTCTAGGCTAGCACCTTAGCTAGAGAACCTTTTACTTACATTCTAGGATCAATAGTTATCCTATAATCTGAATGATAGCTTCATCCCATTTATCTGTTATTCTCAGTAGTATTTTTGTGTTTTGCTTCTTTTTTTTTGTATATTGATTACGTTTATTGCATCTCAGCTTAGTTTACTCTCACTACTTTAGGGGTTTTTGTTTTTTTTCTTTTTGAAACCTTTGAAATAGCATTATCATTCTAGCTCCTTATAATTTGAACCTAACTTGTACAAACATTTAATAGTTTTTGACGAGCTATCAAATTTTTGGCGTCGTTACCGAGTAGTTGGTGTGTGTTATTTGATGTTTCTTATGCTGTTTTTACTAATCTTTATCACTCTTCCTTAAGTTTTACATGTCCCACACTTCCTCAAAACACATTCCTTTGCAAAAATTTGTTGAGGAAAATAGGCGTTCATTAGCTGCTCTACTTAAAGCTTTCTCTTTTTCTCCTATTTCAGATCGACGAAAGTTCAAAAGAGTCCATTGAGGAAGAGGAATTAGATGAGATCATAGAGCTGCATTAAAGGAAATTAAAGGAAACTGGAGCTCCTAATTTTGAGCCTAATTTGTTTTGTATTAATTATCCAAATGATAAGCCAGGGGTTGAGATTAAACCTAGACTAATTCATGATTTGCTTACATTTATATGTTTTTGAGACACTGGCTCATTAGGATTATGCTACATCATAAACCCCAATAAGTTTATGAATGAGTTCCATATCATATGCTTGGGTATGAAGTCGATGGGAGTCACAGTGGAGCAACTCAATCTTAAGGTATTTCCCTTTCCCTTAGCAAATAAAGCTAAGGGGTGGCTTTATGACTTGGCTACTGGATTGATCAACAATTAGGAGCTAATGCAACAGGTATTCTTAGAGAAGTGCTTCCTTACTTCAAGAGCTACAAACCTAAGGAAAGATATCTATGTTATTAGACAAGATATAGGAGAGTAATTGAATGAGTATTGAGATAGCTTCAAGAATTTCTACAACAGTTGTCTAAACCATAAGATAAGTGAACAATTGTTAATTCAATATTTTTTTAAAGGTTTGCTTCCTTTGTATAGGAATATGATCAATGTTGTGAGTGATGGAACCTTGGTTGAAATGGCATTAGAGGATGCGAAGAATTTGATAGCAATAATGGCAACAAACTTCCAATATTGGGGTAATCAAAATGGTGCCACCTCCTCAACAAAGCAGGTGAAAGAGGTTTCCATTTCCAAGTTGGAGAAACAAGTAGAAAATTTGACTTCTTTGGTGTAGCAAATAGTAAGGGGAAAGGGTCCCACTAAGATACATGGTATTTATGCATTGGCTAGCCTTGTTATATATACATGTCCTTCTTTGCAAGATGAACAACAGATTAATATAGTTGAAGGGCTCAAACGATAATAGTAGAGGTATAATCCTTTTGCTCCCACATAAAATTTGGGGTGGAAAGACCATCCCAATTTTAGGTATGGAAACCAACAATAATGAAGTAGCTTCAACATGCACTGACCTACCTATAAGTAGCAAAAGCAAGGATTTCATGCATCCTTAGGTTTTCATCATAACCAACCATAGTTTCAACCAAGGCTACCCCCTCTGTTAGCACTACAACCATCTAGAGGTATGTCTTTGGAAAAAATTATTAATAGCTTAGCTACTATTACTCTTGAATTCTAGCATAAAGAGAGAAGTAGCCTGAAGAATTTGGAAAACCAGCTGAGATAGTTAGCTGATACAGTAGGCAAGTTGCAGGCCCAAAGCTCAACATGGTTTCCTAGTTAGCTTGAAAAGAACCTAAGAAAGGATGCTTATACCATAACCCTGAGAAGTGGCAAGGAGGTAGAAATGCCAATGAAGAAAAAATAAAAGCAAGTAGAAAAAGAGAAAACTGAGCTTGTAAAGAAAAATGAGGACAAACCTCCTCAGGTAAGCTCCTTACAACCTGTTATACCTAAGTTGCTTCCTTTTCAATTTCCATATAGTTAGCCAAGACTAAGAAGGAGGAGGAGGAGAAAGAGGTATTGGAGGTATTTCCCAAGGTTGAAGTCAATATACCTTTATTAGAAGAAATCAAGCAAATTTCACGATAGATCAAGTTTTTAATGGAACTGTTCACCAATAAGCAAAAGAACAAGCTGAAGGGAGATGAGAGGATAAGTATAGGGGCAATGTGTTGGTAGTCCTATAGAGAAAGCTACCCCGTAAGTGCAAGAATGCAAGAATTTTCACCATGCCTTGTAAGATAGATAACAAGGTATGAAAGTTGTATGTTAAATTTAGGAGCTTTGCGAGCTTTATTTTCCCTGCAGATTTTTACATGTAAACATGTAGTATGATCCAATCAATCAACAATTTTATTAGGCCAACCATTTTTTAAGACGTCTTAGACGAAGATCAATGTTCATAGCGGCGTGTTAAGTATGGAGTTTAATAGATAGGTAATCTATTTCAACATCTTCAATGTTATGCACTATCCATCAGATTATGAGTTGGTGGCTAAGGTAGATATTCTTGACTCCTTAGTAAAGCATTGGTCTTTTCTTTTTTACAGGTGATTCTTTAAAGGCGGCCCTAATTACCAAAATAAAGCAAGAGATGTATGATTATTTGTAAGGGAAGTTTGTGGTTAGAGAGGACTTAAAAGAAATAATCAGGGCCATTGTGATCAATCGTTAACATTTTGGCAATTGTGTCTCTTACTTTCTAGAATTGCCTACTACTACTAATAATTTGCTACAATGTCTCTCACTTTCTAGCATTGACTATTAGCACTAAACCTTTACTACATTCTGTTGTCTAGGCACTAGAAGTGGGGTTGAAGCCCTTATCAAATCACCTTAAGTATGCTTATTTGGGAAACAAGAACACCTTTCATGTGAGTATTGCAAGTGAGCTCACAAAAGCGCAAGAAGAGAAGCTTATACGGGGATTATGTGAGTACAAGACGAAATTAGGATAGATAGCTATAGACAATAAGATATTACTCCTTATTTATGTATGTAGAGGATATTTCTAGAGGAAGGAGCTATCCCAGTCCATCAAATTCAAAGATGTCTCAACCCACCAATGATGGAGGTGGTGAAGAAAAAGGTGATAACGTTACTAAATGTGGGTGTCATATATCCCATCTCAAACAACAACTAGGTAAATCCTTTACATGTGGTTCCAAAGAAATCACGCATCACAGTGGTGAAAAATGAGAGTGTAAAAATGGTTTTGACTTTAGTGTAGAATAGATGGCGAGTTTGCATAAATTATCACAAACTCATCTCGATAGGTAGAAAAGACCATTTTCCCTTACCTTTTAATGATCAGATGCTAGAATGCCTTACTAGTCATGCTTACTACTATTTTCTTGATGGTTATTTAGGTTACATTCATGTAGCTATTGTTTTGGAGGACTAAGAGAAGACAAACTTTACATCACCATAAGGGACCTTTTCTTATCAATAGATTACATTTGGCTTATACAACACCCCTGTCACTTTTTAAAGGTGCATGATAAATATCTTTTCTAAGTATCTTAACAAAATTAATGAAGTTTTTATGGATGATTTTACCATGCATAGGGATTTATTTGAACAATGTTTAGATCACCTCATTTTGGTATTTAAGAGATATCTTGAAACTAACCTTGTTCTTAATTTTGAAAGTGCCATTTTAGGGTTCAATAAGAGACGGTTTTAGGACATGTGATTTATGCTAAAGCTATTGAGGTTGATAGATATAAGGTAGACCTTGTATATTCTTTCCTTTACCTCGATTTTGTGTGGGAGGTTCGCTTATTTGTTGGTATTACAGGGTATTATCATAGGTTCATTCGAGACTTTTTTCAAAGTTGTACAACCATTATGTAGGTTGATTCACAAGGACAAGGAGTTTGTTTTATGAATAGTGCAAGAAATACTTTGATACATTGAAGGAGAAGTTGGTCATTGCGCCCATCTTACAACCCCTAGATTGGAGTCAGCCATTTGAGCTCACGTATGATGCCTTCAATCACGTTATTAAAGCAGTTCTAGGCCAGCAATAGGGGCAGATCCCCCATGTTATTTACTATGCTTCGAAGACTCTGAACAAGACCTAAGAAAATTACAACACTATAGAAAAATAACTTCTTGTAGTAGTTTTTTCTTTGGATATTTTCAGATCTTATTTGTTAAATACTAAAACTATTGTTAATTCTGATCACATAGCTTTGAAGTACCTACTAGAAAAGAAGGGGGAAAAGTGGGGCTCGTCTATTGGATACTCTTTATTTAGGAGTTTGATATGGAGATTAAAGATAAGAGGTAATCGGAAAGTGGACTGGTAGATCATTGAGCCATTTAGTAGAGCATGCCTTAAACACAAGGCCTATCAATGATGACTTTCTCGATGAGCAGTTGCATGTAATATAGCTAACAAACCCCTGGTTTGCTGACATAGTGAATTTCTTAATTACTCATCAGTTTTTTTTAAGTTTCACTAAGGCACAGAAGGAGAGGATGAAGAGTCAAGCCAAGTTCTTTTGTCATGGTGTTGTGTTGATCAAGTCATCAAAAGGTGCATACTTAAATGTCAATTTTTTCCATTTTGACATTTTGTCACTCTTATGCATGTGGAGGTCACTTTGGACCGAAGAAGACAACTTACAAGGTTCTAGAGTGCTTTATTGACCATCTCTATTTCGAGATGCATATGATTTCCATAGGACTTAAGATAACTGTCAACACATAATTACATTAGGTTCCGTGAGGAAATACCTCAAACCCCCATATTGATTTGTGAGATGTTTTATGTTTGGAGCATGAACTTCATGGGTTCCTTACTCTTTTGAATATCAATATATTCTACTTACAGTAGATTATGTCTCAAAATAAATGGAAGCATAAGTAGTTCAAGCTTTCTTGAAATATAACATTTTTGCAAGGTTTGGAGTTCTATGAGACATCATCAGCAAAAAAAAGGGACTCATTTTTGTAACCAGATGATCGAGGCTCTCCTGAGGAGATATCATGTGATGTATTAACTCTTGTTCGCTTTCCACCCTTAGACAAGTGACCAAGTCGAGGTGTCCAACCAATAGATCAAGTCCATCTTGGAGAAGACAGTGAATCTAGTAGGAATGATTAGAGTTTGCGGCTCAACGATGCCTTATAGGCTTACAAGACTGCATATAAGACTCTAATAAGGATGTCACTATATAGACTCATCTTTGGGAAGTCATGTCATCTTCTAGTAGACCTAAAGCATAAGACTTACTGGGTAATCAAGAAATGCATCATGGAGTTCGAGGTCATTGGTGCCTATAAAAGATTATAGTTATTAGAGCTCGAAGAGTTGCGACATGAAGCATTCAAGAATTCCCAGAGCTACAAGAAGAAGACCAAGGCATTCTATATTCACAACATTTCAAGAAAAACATTTGCGGTGGGTTAAAAGGTTCTTCTCTACCATTCTTGCCTCAATCTTTTTCCATGTAAGTTTCGTTCTAGATAGATACGTCCTTTTGAGGTCACTCATGTATATGCCCACGGAGCAACGAAGATCAGGATAGATAGGTTCTTTTCTTCCTTTTTTTCTTTTTCTTTTTATTTCTTTTCATTTTTTTCAATCCACTATTTCAAACATCCCATCCCACATTCCTATGATAAACCATACAAAATGTACTTTAAACATTAAATATCACAAAAATGGATCACTAACATATGCAAGCACTCAATAGAAAAAGAAAAATGAAAACATCCAAAATCAATCATTATTCACCAAATTAAAACCATCAATTGCCTTTAAATAACGCAATTAACTATCAACTAAAGTGCAAGATCATTCGGCGCTATCATATTCAAATGATGACCATCAAACTCACAATACTTCAAGTGTGTAAACATTTTCAACCTTGCCCCACCCCCACACTTATAATGGATATTATCTCTAATGTCCTTAATGTAATGAAACACAAGCATGAGAGGGTAGGAATAGAAGCACTCCCCTGGATTGATAAGGACAAATCAAGCTTAAGTACAGAGATTGCATTTTCCTTCTTGAAATCCTACAAACAAAACAAAAAAAAGTAAATAAAGTAAAGAAAATAACCAAAAAATGTATATAAACGAGAAAAACATACAAAATAAGAGATACAGATGGGGTGCCTCCCATCAAGAACTTATTTTAGGTCATAAGATTGACCCTTTTCCTGTTAAATGTCATCTATTGTAGAATGAATGTTTGAACCTGACTAGAAGCATGCTAAGACTCAGATATAAGTCTAGAGCAACCTCCTTTGAAGTAGGCTCAGAATCAGCATGATGCCTTGCAACTTCTAAGGAGTGGTACTGCATTGTCTTGCCTTCATATTTTAATATCTACTCTCCTCTTTGGGCATCACCCTTCTCCTAAGATGACCTTCGCAATGGTAAAAGCAATGAGCGTGGAGTCTCATTATCCCTCTTGTCACTGTCAAACATCAGCTTGCTTATGCATAACTTCTTCAAACATTCAACCAGATTCAACTCCTCTCTTTCTTGATCCTCTCGCTTCTCTTTCTTGCTCTTCTTCTCTTTTTCTTCCTCCTTGGGACTCAACCTATAAGAAAAAGAAATAAAAATACAGCCTACAATAATAAATGAAGTAATACTAACCTCAAGAGGTGTGATTTCCTCCATCTCATCTAACACATTTCCATTTCCTCAACGGTCTCCTTTAGCTCTTACAGTTCTCCATCCTTTGGTGAAAGATCACATACCACCTCATGATGGTCTTCCTCTGGTTGGCTATGAATGCTTGTCGAGACTTGGATTTCTAAGCTCATAATCACATCAGCCAATTGGCTTATTTGATCTTCTAGGTCCTTTAAGTCCTTATTTCCTGCTAGAAGTTAAGAGTGCTCATAGTCAAATTTCTATGATCACCTCTAATGACATCCCATCAGCTTGTGATGTAGATGTCAGAGGTAAGGTCATGGGTGAGGTATGCGGATGATCTTGATAATATGGTGGCGGAGAATCAAATCCATACGGGTGTCTCCCATCTGAAAAATAAGGTTGATCCTCCCATTCTGAATGGTAACTCAAAGTGTAAGGATCATGCCAGTCTTGTTAGAACTTTTGAGAACTGCCAAATCCATAGAAATAGTGCTTATTCTGCAAGGAAGGACACATATCAATAGAATGATTTGAAAAAGCACAAAAATCACATACCTTAGTGTCAATCAGATCTATCGCTACTTGCTCGACTAAGGATGTGAGATTTATCACTTGTTGTGTCAACCTGGAGATAACTATCAACTGAAATTCATCATTATGAAAATTAATGCAACAAGAATCAGAATAAAAAGAATGTTGAAAATAAAACATTACTAAAAAAAGCTAAGAAACAGAAACAAAAAAAGATCAAAGATGACAAAAAATCAATAAAACAAAAAGAAAGGCAACACAATAAGTAACAATTAACACACCCCAACTCCCAAGAAACGACGCCAAAAATTTGGTTAGCTCATTGTAAGCTACTAAACAATAAAATTACATAACCTATCTAACTATATAGCTAGGGCAAATCAAAGTTGATCCTACAGAGAGCTAGGTGGAATTGCTATCTCTAATGTTGCCTAAAAGGAAAAAGAAAAGAAAACCTCTGAAAGCAAAGACATTAAAACTAAACACTAAAGGCAATTAATGAATCTAAAACAAACAAATAAGAAACAAACAAGAAATCAGAAATCTGTGTGGAAGATAAATATGGGATTCTAGACTTATAATTGATCCTAAAAATAGATAACTTGTGATGGGTTTAAGATGCTAGCCTATAGGTTCGAACAAGCTCTTAAACCCTCTGTTTCACCAATTTTTTTAAATAGGTCCTATACGATAGAAAATCTATTCCTAATCATGAGGTAACCCAAAATAAGCTCTCTAGATTTAACAATGCGATAGGTTTAACAAACTAGTGAAAACTAGCTTAAGCCACAATCTCGCAAGCTCGGATTGTGTAATTTAGAGAATTGGAATTATAGGCTAAGTTGATTAGATTCACTGATAAATTCAATTAGCCCATTTTTTCCTATGGAAACCACTAGTACTATTATGTATCACAAGTTCATTCCTAACAATAGAATTAGAAATTAAACTTACGATGGCCAATCCTAAGAATTAATCTTTATTTCATTTAATTTATATTGAATTACAATTCAATCTTTACCTAAATCACAATTCCAAGTTAATTCCTAATTAATTCTCACAATTATTAAGCCAAAATCCCATTAATATCTTCCAACCCAAGACTAAACTAGCTAAACATAATTAAATTAAGCAAA
>JAOXYD010172716.1:0-23695 GCA_028565735.1 Pinacopodium congolense | reverse complement strand
ACTATTAAATCTAGAGAGCTTGTTCTAGGTTATAGATGGAGTTAGGAGTATTTCTAAAGTTTATTAGATTTACCTAAGTTAGAGGAACTGAGGGTTTGAGAGCTTGTTCTAACCTATAGGCTAACATCATGGTTAGAACACTATTTATCTAGATTTGAGGATCAATAGTCATTCCTAAATCCCGATGAATCCTTCGGCCCATTTCTCTATTATAATTAGTAGTCTTTTCTTGTTTTGTTTTTATTTTAGTTTCTTTAGCTTCCGTCATTCCTGGGGTTTTTATTTTCCTTCTCTGTGAAACATTAACAGTTCACCTTAGCCCCCTGAGGATTTGACCCTGACTCACCCTAGCTCCTTAATTAGGTCTAGTTAGTTATTTCATTATTTGGTAGCTTACTTATGTCCGTTGATTGCTTTTATCCCTAGATGAGTTAAAAGTAGCTAACAAAGATGTCTATTTTCCTCTAGTAGAGCTTGTCGTAAGTTACCAAATAATAAAATATCTAACTAGACCTAACTAAGTAATTAGGGTGATCTAATCTAAACTAAATTAAAGCTAATTAACAACGAAACACGCCTAAATTAACAAAGCCCAATCAATAAAAACTGAAATTAATATCATAACAACCTAAAAGCATACATAAACTTAGCATTAAAGAATAAACTAATCAAGAACATCAATAATAAATAAGAACCGAAATTTAATTAACAAAATAAATGTTGGAAGAATAAAAACACGAGACCGAAAAATAAAACTACGCATCCCATTAATAAAATATAAGAATTTAACACAAATATTAAGAAAAAAATAACTAAGTACAAAAATAAAATAATAAAAATAATAAAAGCAATAAATATAACCCAGAAATAAGAAATATTCAAGATTAAAACAAGAAAATCATGTGCAAAAAATAAAAAAGAATAACAAAGGCATAAGAAAATCATCCTAAAACTAAGACAAAATCCTAGGGAAACTAAGAAAATAAGAAGAAGACGTCTGCAAAATGAATGGAGAGCTTAGAAAATGTAAGGGGTCTCCTCTCATGCTTTTTATGCCCCTTATATATGTCTTGGAGGGCTACTAAGATTTTGGAGATGTTGTGGGAGAAATTTGGTCAAATTTGTCCCTAAGAATCACAAAAACAAAATAATTTTATAATTTTTGTTTTTATTCGAGAATTTGACAGCTTCTACCTCTTTCATCTTTTATGCTCTAAAGCCCTCTATACAACTCCAATTGCCATGAAATTGGGTATGTAGGCTCCTAACATGGTGATCCTACACTCCAAAAAATTTCAGAGTAATCGAAGTTTTAAAAGTACACCTAATACATCATCGAAGTCACATATACTAAAACCAATACTCAATTGAGCTTGTCCTATTCTTTTCTTTATCCACTCTTCATGACTTGTTATATGGCCTTGAAATTTGGTGTGGAACTTCATAACATGATGCTCTAAGTTTCAAAATTGGTTCTACACCTCTTCTAGTTCTAATTATACTCCAATTTTTTCCCCTTTCAACTAGTATTTATTCCTTAAGGTCAAATCTGTATGTAATCACAAAAGGAGCACAAATTAAGCATTTAAGTAACAAAATAGGGATGTAATAGCATTGAAACTCATATAGAAATACTATAAAATGCTTCCCTATAATCCTCATAATTTTTTGTGAGGTTTTTCTCCTACTTTGAACAAGTGAAGTTTTAGTGTTTGAATGGTGATGTTAAATAGGATGACCAAAGGACTAGTCATGTTACAATTGCATATTTAAATGTCAACTCTAAGGATTGATGAAATTCTATTTGTTACTAACATATTAATTTTTGGGATTCTTTGTGCCTATTACTTATTAAATAAGGAGGCAGATACTTTTTTAGATTAAGATGAACTACAGAGATCTTATGAGTCATGTTTATATGTAATTTGTGAATAATAGAATAAGTCATTACTTTTAATCAAGCCAAAAAAACATGTATAGATAGCAAGAAGAAAGATTTAATCCTTGGTCTCCTAACCCATCATTAACCAGTATGCCTTAAGAAGTTAATATAATAGTTCAATACTTATTTGAGTTTTATCCAACATATGCTTAAATTTCTAATTTACTTATATTTTCTTTTTAGATATAATTATGTGATGAAAAGAGAGAAGTCCATATTAAATTTTTTGATCTTTAGAGACAAGTAACTAGTAGTAGAACCAGTTGATTAAGACAAAGAAAATAAACTTATCTAGGAACAACTAGGGATGCAATAACATCAACTAAGTGCGTGAGTGGCAACATATTTCTTGGAAAATAGTCAATGAGATAAATACCAAAAATTGTTCCAACAAATTTAATGGTAGCAACAATGAGGGATAAGAGAAGTTGCAATTGGTTATATTGAAAAAAAAATCTCCTGGAGAATGGTTGAGCTATAGAACATAGCATATAAAAGAGTTAAACTCCTAAGAGACTAAAGTAGACACAAATTGTATGATTGGTTAGCTTGTCCCTTTATCTAAACAAGGTGGGATGGAATTTTCATAGAAGTCATGACATCGGACTTGGTGAAATTTTATTAATGAGAATTTTGTCATTAAAATGATGTTTCTTAATGTTAACTAGTAGCGAAAACTCATATAATTTATACCCATGTGTTTCTTTTATTTAGATGATGTTGATTATGATCTAAATCATGCGTACTTCTAAAAGTGTAACTGAACTTCATTGTTTTAGAACAAAGTGAAGTTCTAGTTCTGAATGATATTTCTCCTAATATATATGTGTTATAATTTTTTTCACTTTATTGTGTTTATGACTCCATTCATGGTGAAATAATAAATCTTTAGTGGTTTAGTTTTGCACTTTGAAATAGAGTGACATATTCAATATGGAATAGGGGAAAAAAACATGAAACTAGTACTTACGCTAGGAAAATCAGTATAGAGAAGGTGTGTATAATAAGTTTTAATTTGTAGAAGGGAAACAAGAATGACTATGTTTGGAGGAAAATATATATTATAAAAAAATTAAGTGAGAGTGCAAGAAATATCATTGTGGATCACATGTAGACATTAAGCTATCTATGTAGTTTTAATATGAAGAGGACATTCAAGAATTAAACGTCTAGAGAATATACATGATAAAAGACTTACACAACATATAGTGTCTAGAAATATTTAAAATTTCTACAGGTTATACATTGTCCAAAAATTCATAAAAACCAGTAGCAAAATGAACATCTAAAATCTGTGATGCAGATGTGATGAAGCCAAAAAAGTACAAAACTTCATTGATAATTCTGTGAAGTATGCTACTAGTGCAATTCTAATATACAAGTGGTAGTTCAGATCTAAATTTATGTTAAAGATCCATGTTGTTGTATACTCCATGTGATCAAGGATATAATAGGCTAGCTATCCGTATTGGTGTTGATATTGATTGATGGCCTATTAAATTAGGATGCATTGAGTTAAAAAGTAAAATGAACATAAAAATACTAGTGCTTTGTCAAACATTCAAACTATAAATGAACTTGTTAATGGTAACGATGGGTGCATTGATTACTCCAATGACAACATTTGTCAACTGTAAAGCATCTTGCAACAAACGTGAAGGTCCAATAACAATATTTGTTGTTGTCACTTGAAAAATTATAGCATGCACATAATTATGATAAAAAATAAATGTAGAGATAAAATATGCAGATAATAATGAATGAAATTTATAACATTGCATGAAACTATCAATGAAACAATTTACATAGGTTCTATTTCATTAATGGAGTTGGAACTCCCCTATGTAAATTTGAATCTCTTGTTTGAAGGCCTCCCTTGTTGCCTTAAAACAAGTGGATCACGGATCACATTATTGGTGTAAATGAAAGGAAGACCAAGTTTAACATTACTTATATGGCTTCCAACCCTAGATATTAATGTGTTGCAAGCTCATTTTAATAAGCTATGCAAATATTCATATTTTGTTTAACCTTCACTAGCATAATCAATAGCCTTATAGCATGTTGTCTCATCTTAGGGACCGAGATGCCATCATGTTCTTGAATGTTTCCCACCTTAATTTTTGAATGACATGTAATAACATCTTTTCCCTAACATCAAATGTTAATATTTTTCAAAATCTTAGCAGCTCCATTTTTTTATTAAAATATTAAACAAGTGCCTACATAAAATTACCTTGAAGTCTAATAGCTTGCAATTGCACTTAAATTTAGACCCCGATTCAGAGATGGTAACTATGAACATACTAATTATCTGCCTTTTTATCCCGACTCAATAACTTTTTAGATACTTGCATCTCCTTCCACGCTTATCTCTAAAATATAACAATACATGGTGCGAGTGAGTTTAGTCTGAACTAGTCGGAATATGGTATTTATGTATGTCTTTTAGAACAACTTCTCAATATCAAACCATGTTGCTAATTGAACAAATGTTACTGAAGACAAATAATCCATTTACATTTCCCTCTCGATCATCTCCAAGATAACTTTCTCTTAATTCATAACAAATCGTGTTAATGTATTCCTTGCATGTACATACCCATTAAAGAATGCATTTATCCCTTCATTTCTCTGTGTTGTAGACATTCCTACTCAAAATGTTTCCCTTGCATATGGAGGATCCCATCTTGCATGCTACTTAAAAAGAGAATCAATCCATGCGTTGTTCTTAACGTTATACTCTTCTTACATTTTCTTCCACTTGATATCAAACTCCTCTTTGCTTTTTATGTCATAAACAAGCCCCATAAAGTAAACTTTGAATTTTTGTAGGTCTTGTATGCACCAAACTTTTAGGGAAATTTTCCAAATATGTACTATAGACAAATTTGATGTATAGCATTAGGGAATATTATTCTAATAATATTACCGATCCTTTTACATCTATTAGATATAATGGCTTCAGGTGGCACATTATTCATGCAAGTAATCTAAGTACAAGATAACTAACAAAAAGTTTCTATTGTCTTATCCAATAATAATGCATAACCAAGCAACACTAACTATGTATGATGATTTACACCCACTAAAGGAGTAAAGGACATTTTATATTTGTTAACAAGATATGTTGTGTGAAATGTGGCAAGATCTCCAATCTCAACATACACTACACGATCTAGAAAATATTTCTCAAATGTCCTTCTTTGTCATTGTCTAATACCTAGGAAAATTGTTTATCCTTTCCTTAATTCGAATGAACATTTTATATTCTACTTCTACATCACCTCTAACCATTTTTTATTATATAATCATGTCCAAATGATTTAGGCAATCCTTACGTAAACACGGTAGATTTTCGTAGCCCCCAACTTTAACTGTAACTAAATGTAATTTGTAATAGGTCTAATCCCACAACAATCATTAAATTGTAGTCTTTTACACATCTGGGCATCTAAGAAGCGATGTTACCTAATGAACCTAGCATCAATTGGATTCACATTATGGTTGTTAACATATTGAAATTTAAAAATGCTTTAGCAATCACCATTTGCATGACAGTACAACCTAACACCGCAACCTATTCTACTAGATGAAAGTGGTTTCATCCTATCTAATGTTTGTGATTTATGTAAGTGTTTGCAATGACACATAAATGTCCTACTTTTGAATTGCCCATTCTTATCTTTTTTTCCACCACATATTACAACAGTAAAATCCTTTATCTTAGTATAATTATAATACGTTTTATATATTGATTCCTATGAAGACATTTAGGTTCCCTACTCCAATTCAATTATACATTTAGCATCACTTTGAAGCAAAATTTTCTTATATAATAACAGTATGTGCTAGATTAATGTTGTTATAGTCAACATCAAAAGCAGACACGAGGTTTCTATGATGCAAACTAATTTCATTGAAGGAATTCATGGATGAAGAAATCATTGCATACGACAGTTGAAAATTCAGAAACAACATAATTAATACATATCCACTTGAAGATGAGTGTGAAGAACACCGAAACATCCCGATTATGTATAAAGTAATGGGATGTGGCAATGTGTAATATATTTTGTCTGTATCTTATTCATGAATGATTAAAATCATAACATAATCAATCTAGATATTATTTTTTTTAAAAAAGGAATAGCTTTCATTTCTTATGCACTGAAGGATGAGACATAGGTGAAATGAGAAATAGGCAAACATCATCCATGGTTTCTTCGAAGAATGTGGCAAACAATGTCATCCCCTTGGAATGGATGTTTCACTCTAAAATAGATATCTCCGCTTGTTTGAAAATACACATATGTGGCTTAATGGTTTGTGGTAAATGGGATGGTAGTCACTTCTTCTTTTTTACATAGCTCAGGGAGTACACTAGTACAACTTGATTAGTTATCATGTATTTACAAGTTCAACGGGGGAATCAATTAAACGATATGGTTCGTCAAAAAATGGAAAAAATTAGAAATTAAGGGTTATTATAAATGATGTTTGGTGGTAGGAACAAAACTTGAACTGGAATAAAAACTTAAAAAAAACAATGGGATCAATAAATAAATCAGCAACAAATCTAAATGTTATATTTAGCATTAATGTCCATCATTAACTATCATAGGTATAACAAAACTTGTTTCTTTTATATATTTTCCTGTGTTAGCATTGGCCAAAGGAGTAGGTATAATTGGAATGATGGGTTAAGTCATACCTACTCCCAACTTCTACTATCCTTGGTTAAGGATTCTAATGATACATTTGATTACATGTTGTGAAAATACAATTCTAGTGTATGAAAAAAAAAAGAGCAACAAAGGCATGTCAGTGAATTACCCTTTTGGAGATAACTTGATGTGCATTTTAGAAACCAATCCCCTACCAATGAGATTCATTTCATTTCATAAGGATACGTTGTGTATATATAGTAAGTGTGTCTTCTTCAGAATACCATCGGCATTCCAAACTAACACAAATTGGAAAAGGTTTACAACAATAGTATGTTTATCACTAATAGAACCTGTTCATCCACATCATTAACCATGGATTTCAAAGATTTAGGTAAATCTGTAGAGCATAACCTCATCAAATACTGTTGTAGTGCTTAGATATATAACTGTTATATTTATGTTTTCTTTTCCAATAGTCATTAACTTGTTTGAATATTATGGATTTATAAGAAAATTGAAAAGTTGAAACATGATGTGGACAAGAAATATGCATGAAATTTGAAGTTTGAGTTGTAATTACAATGAGAAATAATCAATTGATTAGCAAAAGGAGACCGAGTTATTAAAAGCAAATGTGATTATTTCATCTAGTGCTATCAGTTAATTTTGCAATAGTCTTATAGAGCATCAATTTTCCTGTTATGTTGTTTTGATTTCGACAATAACATTGTTGCTTATGTTTCTATGTGATAGGCATTTGAAACTGGTGCAATCTTTGGCAAGATGTTAATCAGTTCATATGCTATAAGAAAAAAACATTGTATAGGAAAATATGACGAGGGTTCATCAAAACATCACAAAGTTGATGTTATCGTTATAAGTGATGATGATGATGATGATATTGATGATGTAGAGCTTCTCTAGATACATCTTTATTGGAATGACAATATTGACTATTTCATGTAGTTGGTTTAGTTTGCTTTTTGTTTTTTGGGTAAAAAATTAATGTGGCATTCCCATATCCAAATAGTAGTGGATTTAGGATATTGCCATGTCATATTTAATAAGTTTAAGGATAAATGCAATATTTGCGAAATGATTTTTAAATGAAATGGACATCAACAAATAGTAATGATTTTTGCTCAATTCAAGCAATATGTGAATGCATCACCTTATTTCAAACAACATGTGTCCTTTTGCTATTAGTTTTTCTTTCAAAAATGTATTTTACTATCATCAAAGTTAAAACACCAAGCCCCCTAAAACATGTATCCATTAGCCAAGCTAGCATTAAAACTTAAGTTCAACATATTCTTAATTATCAATTATATTCAAATTTCTTCATATCAATTTTCACCAGAATGCTTGCTGTCATGTCTTGACTTGATTTAACTTCCAATATCCTAGATACTAGAATACTCAAAGAAAAAAAGAAGAAGAAAGAGCTTCACAATGCTTTAGCCACTAGATGAATCACTTTTCAGACACCTAGATGATTAAAACAAGTGTAAGATAACCTCTTTATAGTCCTAGGATGTCAAACTAGCTGTTTGTTATCGTTATACAATGTTTTAATGCATTAAAAATGAGTTACTATTTAAGTAAATCTGCTACTACGCATGACTTATGCTCTTAAATAGTGATTCTTGATGCTTAAATGAAACTATTTTTCTCTTGTCATTTAAGTATAACAAAGTATACTAAATGGTAGATCTTGTGTACCACTGTTTAACTCACCTTCAACTATTGTTTTACCACTTTAGTAATGTACACTAAACGACTCTTCACATAACCATTATTTAGCCCTTTCATGGCCATCGTTTAACCCAAAAACTATGCATAAACTTGACTAAACACTTCAATCCAATCCAACTTAATTTCTTATAATTTTTTAAACTTTGTAGACTCATACACAAATTCAAAACCTTCCTAAAAATAATTTTAACTAATTAAGTATATTATTAAAATATTTCACACAAGGTTCCTTTTGATTATGCAATCTATATGCATATTCTAAATTATGAATGAAGTTATACAGATGGTGAGCTTCTTTAAATACTAAAAGGAAATTAAATAAGACTTACAATTAAAATTATAAGTCAAAACCTATATGTATTCTATGTTAACTCTTCCAAAAACCTTGAGTCTTGAAAAATTAACTTTATCAACTTCAATTTAGCTCTAAGACTCCTTGAACAAATTCTTTAGCATTCCAAACTTAACACCTATATTTCAATGTTTCAACCATATAAAAAACATTAGTCCATTTGTTGTTTTGCTATCATCAAAATAAGGTGAACCTCCATTGGTTCAATAAAAAGCATACCCTTAACTGCAAATCCACAGTGACACATTATATCCTCATTAAAAAAGTAGGCTCTATAATGGCTGCTACCTACTATAAAGGACACAAGTATTTATTCCCCCCTCAAAATAGAAGATACATTTTTGTTCCTTATATATAAAATAATTATCCTTCATACTTACATAATGCTACCTATTTTGCAACTTCAAAATTGCAATCCAAGTTGCAAACCATTACATAACAACAAGGGCTCCAAATTTTAGCTATCTTTGGATTTTCGTGACAAAATTTGTACTACTTATACTATTGCTATCAACCTATACAAAGCACCGTGGTAGCATGAAATCATAAACTTAAGTTTGAAAGGATGCCCTAACTGTGTATCATAATGAGTTACGATTGTTAGATAGTATCTTTTCGCAATAAATTCCCCCATTATGCAAGAAGTTGATAAATATGTTAATTAGATAGTATTTTTCGCAATACATTCCACCACTATGTAAGAAGTTGATGAATATGTTAATTAGTGCTTACAAAAATGCTATAAAAAACATTAATATACTGCTATTAAATAGCAAAGGTTCTCCTATTTACAACTCGTGACAAGGCAACTAATAATCTATCCAAACCCAAAATTCCAATGTAGGAAAATATATATCTCGCTATTAACATTGTGCTTATAACCCTTCATATTTCATTATGATATATGTGGTCTTTATTACAAATGGAACAACATATGCATTCACTAGAAATTGTAAAACTACTAAATTTAGGGATAAAATCAACACACCTGTTCTATTGGATTGGAAATGAGTGGGGGTAAGAACTGGGAAATAAAGACCATCGTTCTATAAGGCATCCCTAGTGATTGTATGATTTTAATTAGAATAAGAGCCTGTATGTGTATCAAAATTTTTATTAGTTATCATGTTCATCACATCGAAGTAAAATGGCATAATAATTTAGGTTTCCATGAAACACATCAGCCCTTGGGCCACCATTTCTTGCTTTGTTATGGGTATGCTTGGAATAAAAAATTAAAATGTTTTTTACGTCCAATTAGACATAACATGTTCACCAATACCCATCCATTTACACAGTAATAAAGAACTACAGCAACAAATTCACAAGTTTATAGCATCACACATACCTGTCATAGAATATAAATCTTCTCAAAGGACACTAAATACATTGAGAATCATTGTATGTATATATCCAACCAACCTTTTTTGCATCAACACCAATATCAATATCCCTTTGTATCTTGGCTTGATATTTATGGAAAATGAAGTTGTAAACTTCAAGTGATCGCCTATTTCAATCACGACAAAGCTTGAGAACATGGTAGACATCAACCTGTACAATATGAAAACATCTCAGTTTCTAAACTAATTATACATTAACTGCTTTTAATACCATAATGTGTAACTTCAAATTTGTCACTCTAACCGCAAACATTGAGTTAATAATATAAGTGCCCCTAGGGAAATCATGAATTCCTTTCTTCAAGATGATTATGTATATGAGTCCTCTAATGAACTACATTACATAAAAAGAAGTAACATTGTTAGTTGTTTAACTGGATCAACTCAAATAATGTACAACCATATTAATCCTTATTTTCACCATGAAACTGAGCCTTTCATTATCAATGAAGCATGTCATTATGCCTTTTAATATCACACCCAACTTGTCATTCTTAAAAGCAAAAAATATATAGATTCTTGCATCATTTCAGCAGAAGTATAAGAAATAATAGACAATTTTGATGACATATAATTTGCATTTAACTTGACAAATAATCACTAAAATTACCAATTAAAAACTATAGAAAAGGGTTCATAAGTTGCCTCATATTAATTTGGGTATTTATTTGATTATATTGTAAGTATACAAATTTTGGTTTTGGTATTCCACATGATTTTATAGGTTCAACATTAAAGTTTTCGAAGTCATCTATGGTCTCTTTATTTGCACATTGAATAGGATCCATGAAAGGTGAAGAAATCATATGTAAGGCTTATGCATATATAGCTTTATGTGCCTCTTATGAATATGGGGATATCATACCTTCTGCATAAAAGCAGAAGCTATTTTGTTCCCTTCAAGTTTCATTCTTCTTAAAGGATTTAATGTTCCTCGTACACTGAAACAAACTCGGTATAAATGAATACAATTATTTTGAACTTACATAAAGGGAATGTTCATAATATTACAATTTGCTTGAATCATTCTTTT
This sequence comes from Pinacopodium congolense, assembly GCA_028565735.1. Taxonomy (NCBI): domain Eukaryota; kingdom Viridiplantae; phylum Streptophyta; class Magnoliopsida; order Malpighiales; family Erythroxylaceae; genus Pinacopodium; species Pinacopodium congolense. The sequence goes on along the minus strand of JAOXYD010172716.1, from coordinate 12,540 downwards.
CTTTGGGATCAGTAGCCTAGGTGTGTCATGATGGGAAGATACATTGACTCCAAAGTTCACAGGTTGGTCTGGGTGATAGGAATTAATTTTATCATATATTTATACGCAAATTTACTTAATTTCATTCCTATTATTTATTTTAAAATACTTAATTTGTGTTATATTTTATTGAATGAACTGGTTACCCCTTTTTGTTGAATTATAAAGCACAAAAACTATTATTATTACAATTTTGGAGCAAAAAAAAAAGGGAAGAAGCAAGCTCAAAATAACATGGTTTATTAAGAAAGACAAAAACTTAGAATTAAAAGACACAAAGGTGGTGGTTTAACAAACAAATGCATGAAGGGTAACATAAAAAGATTCAAATCCTTATAAGAAGAAGAGGACAAGTGGCAGTTGAAGACAAATTTAAATTCATTCCTGCATAGAGTATACGGCATCAATTCTTAAGCATGGTGGAGGTGCCAAAAACCTTTTTAGGAAAAGAGTGGAGAGCTTTGCATAAGAAATGGACATGTTTCCCACTTGTTTAAGAATAAAAGACAAAGAAACTTCAGAGCTATGGTAGCTATAAGAGGAGCAAAAATGAGGAAAAAATGGGAGCTTCTTGGGTTGACACATGTCCCATTCACTAAGCCATATAAAGACCAAAATAAAAAGAAAGTTGGAGAGTGGACGACTAAAGGATAAAGGCTTTTCAAGTCAAGACAAAAAAACTTTGACCAAGCAAAGAAAGCAACGTGATTAGAGAAGCAAGAAAACATGCCAGATGCGACAAAGCCTCCCACTCCAAAAGCAAACACATGATTCAACATTTTGAGAGGAGGGCTTAAGCTTGGACAAAACGACATCACTCCATAAAAGCTCCAAACCCTAGCTATTCACATATATATAGACGACCTTCATTCTCTTAAAGGGGAGCTCCATTTTCTTCTTGTATTTTCTTTAGGAGCCGTGTTCTTCTTCCTTTCTTAGTTTCTTATTTTTCTTTATTTAGTTCTTAGTTTATTTGCATGCTTTTTCTTGTATTTTCCATTTCTTTTGTTATTATTCTCTCCATTTCTTTTTTTAGTCTTTAAATATTAGTTGTTTTAGTGTATTTTGTTTAAATATTTGGGTAGAACCTTAATTATTGTTATTTGTTAATGGAATGATTTATTTTTTTAATTTGAGTTTTATTCTTAATTTTCTAGCTCTGGGATTGTTATTTTCTTTTGTTTTATTTATTTTTCAGCCCTTTATTTTGTTTATTTTATTATGTTATTAGTTTGTTTAATATTTTTAATAATTTTTAGCTAGTTTATTCTTAGGTTGGAAGTTAATGATAGAATTTTGAATGAATAATTGTGAGAATTGACTAGGATTTAGGTTAGGATTGAATTGGGATTCCGCATAAATGCCATAAATTAGGAATTAATGCTTATTTTTAACTACCCTAGGTATGATTCTTAGTTTAATTGTTAGGATTGAGCCATGTGATACGTAATTATCCTTGGTGATTTTCTCAAGTAGCAATAGGCTAATTGAATTTGATAGGATACTTAACAAACTAGCTTAGGATTCCAATTCTCTAAGTTACATAATCTGACCTTGTGAGATTGTGGTTTAGATTAGTTGTTCCCTAATATGATAAAACTACTGCATTGTTAAATATAAAGAGCTTATTATAAGTTGCCTCGTGGTTAGGGGTAGATTTTCTATTATATAAGGCCTATCTAAAATTGGAGGAATTGAGGGCTTGAGAGCTTGTTCGAATCTATAGGCTAACATCTTACACCAATAACAACTTATCAGTTTCAAGGATCAATTATAAGTCTAGAATCTCGGATTTATCTTCCACCGAAATTTTCGTATTCATGATTTGTTTCTTGTTTGTTCACTTCTATTTCATTAATTGTCTTTAATATTTAGTTTAATATTTCCGTATCCATGGGTTTTATTTTCTTTTTATTTTCCTTTTTAGGCAACAATAGACTAGCTTTAGCATATCCTAGCTCCCTATGGAATCATCCTTGACTTGCCCTAACTATATATTTATGTTAGTTAGGTAAATTTATTATTTGGGAGTTTGCGACGACTCACCACGAGGCCAGTCTTCAATCTTCATGCACTTACTTCTATTCCATAAATAGTTTTTGCATTGTCATCTCTATTCATGGTAGCACCTTTTGTAAATGCATCTCCCATAATTAATGATTGTGAATTTATGGACCTCATATCTCTTCCAAAGTTGTTGAAGGTAATATGTGTTGTGTGCATTATCTAGTTCTTCCATAGATCCATACTCTTCTTTCACTATAATACTAATTAATAAAGTAGAATATGATGAGATGAAATTGATAGTTAGCATATATATGGTAATATTACCAATTGTTTGACTCATTTTCTTTTTGGAGACACTTTCCCTATAACAAATAATTAGGAAGGGGTAAAAAATGCAGTTCTTGTATACACTGTTAGGTGGGAACCCTTTATCTTGCATATATAAGACTTTTATTCCATATTTATTCATTGTAAGATTCAACTTCTTGATATCAAATGGTTTTGTTAACTAATAGAAAAGAAGAAAATAATCAATTTTAATTGAGTTATATCACAAATGTTGATGGTGAACTATGGATAAAACATATATAACCCTTACCATCTTTGACAATCTTTAAGCAATCATAGTTTCCATACATTGTTTGTTGGACTTTTTCATTTGTTATGCAATTAAGTTTGTTCATCATCTCCACTGATTTTGACAAATATTTCTTTGAATTTCCTTCAGTCTTCACTTTAGAATTAATTTCCAATTTGTTGACCTCCTTCCCTTTGTTTTAGGTTATTAACCTATTCATAACATCACAACTCCCTGTTGCTAACCCCAAATGATATGTAACTTAGAAGTCATTTTAAATATTATTTCAATACAATGGCATACCTTGTTACAACTGTACAAAAAAAATGATATCATAACTAGACTTGTAAAACCTACCACTTTACTTCCTCTTTACAAAAGCATCTTCTTTCACCTTGAAGTCTCCCATCATCTATTAAGCATTGTTGGGTGAGGCTAATTGTAATCAATGCTCCATATTTATAGGAATATAAATAATGGAAGATCATATACTCATAATTAAAATTTTATGACACGTTCGGAGGAAATGAATATACCTTCAACTTCCCAAAACATTGATCCTCTATCTTGTCAAAATTTGTAACATCCTCAATTGCAATCTCATTCGATGATGTTATTCATGCAACACTGCCCCATTTTAAAGGGCAATAAAAAAGGAGCATGTCTAAATAAAATAACTTCACATGCAATCTTTTGATAACATCTTATATCTATATTGTAAACTACAATTTTACCCTCAATGCACGTATGTTATGTTAATGGAAAACCATTTAGGCCATTGATTTACCATTAGCATCATTATATATACACCCATAGATGTAAAGAATCCCTTCATTTCAGTGTCTTTGTGGAATTTTAGAGCATAACTTTGTAGATGGTTTAGGATAAAATGTCTCCAAGAAAGAATATCACCATCTATGACATCAACGATAGTTGGCAAGAAAGTCGTGCTATCACTATCATTTGGGTAAAGGAAAAGTCCTAGCAAAAAGAGTAGGAAATTTCTCTGAAATCTCACCATAGTATAAGCATGATGAACCTTTTAAATAACGTAGTTAATATCAACGTCATTTCCATGACATTCATACTCTCAATGTAGTGTCAAAACCTTCACCATTAGTGCTTTTATGCGTACTCTTCGACATCTATTAGGCACCATCAATATTTAACAAACGGAGTCATCATAAATTACCTTAACATTATCATCCTTTATTGCCAAATAACTATCATCTAGATCAAATCATAGGCATAACCAATAACACAAATCAATAATAATTCGAAACCTTTCAATATTTCGAAACTCTTCAAAACCCATTTCCATAACCCACTTTAGTTGGATTGGAGTTAGTTATTGGATCAAATGGTACACCCTTTCTACATTGCAACTTATTTTATACACCTATCATTAAAAAAATTAGCAAAACATAATGAGACCACTAGTTGTGTGTTATGGGAAATATTTCATTGTTACAACATATGAATTACTGTCATGCTAAGAAGAAAGAATCGAAAATAAGGTTTGATCTTGTGTGCCATTTATGGGAATATCAAGGTTTTAAAAACATTGGTCCAAAGCTAGATGCAAAGTAGGTTCACTCTATAGGTAAATGATAACCACACAAACACCTTCTTCAAATCCTACTTGCTATATGTTTATTCAACAATAATTATTCTCCAAATTCAATGAATTTTAAAGTAATAGGCAACCAATTATAAATTCTCACATTTAAAATATAAAATGATTCTATAACTATCCAAGTATTCCTTTAATCTTGGTTATTATGAACTCAAATCCTTAATGGTAGTCTATTCACGAGATTGACTATGAATTCGCCAATTATGACATGTGAACTACTTTTATAAAAAGAAGATAGAACCACTTACAAGGTCTAACCTTATATGCCCTTTATAGAAATAACATGGCTTCATCAACGTCAATTTGCAAATTGATGATAAGGAGGTAGTATTTACATCTTTTGGAAGTGGCTTTAGAACAAACAAGTACAAATGACTATCGATTAAAAACCCCTAAAATTGCAATTATGAAATCATTCTTCAATTTTTCCAACACATACTATTATCTTTTATATTAGTTAGAGCCCAGTGGTATTTTCTTATAGTCCATTGCACAACGACGACCTATTCATGAGATTGCCCAAAATTACAAATTTATGAATTACCGCATGGGGACTAATTATACAATCCCTCTTAATTTGCCCCCATCATACAATATGTCTATACAATTTATACAACTTCTATAGACAGGGTCTATACAATACTACAACACAGTTCGTACAACGATATATTCAAAACTACAGATTGTATGTAATTTAAAGTTTATCTATATTGTGTCTATACGATTAATACAATTTTTACAGACAAGGTCCAAATATCACTACAACACAATTCATATAATGATGTATTTAAAAACTAGAGTGTGCCTATACAATTCATACAATTTCTATAGACAGAATCCATACAACACTAAAATGTAGTTTATATAATGATGTATCCAAAAACTACAAATTGTATGTAATTTAACGTTTTTCAACATCGTTGTTTGAATTGTGTTGTAGTGTTGTATGGACTCTGTCTATAGAGATTGTATGAATTATATAAGTAGGTTGTATAGGGCTATGAGAGAGGGGGCAATAAGGGTGATCGTATAATTTTTCTTTTATAGCATATAGTGACCTAATTCCTTTGAATCGCTAACTTAATTGTATGAAGGTATGGCATTGTTAACTATGTCAGTCATTTTTAGTCTAAATGACTGCTATAACCCTTGTTGTAATGCGTGTATCTAAAGTTTCCTTCTTTTCCAAGAAATAATCAGACACAAAATTTACTTTTAGGTTGGTACAACAAACTAAAGGCAAATGAATCTCTAAATCTAGACAACATAGTTTATTATCAAGAAACACGTCCTTCATAGTATTCGGCCATAAGATTATTATATTGTAAATAAAAGATCTGATTGTTTTTCACTCACTTCGCCCTCTATGCCTCAGCCATGGGTGGATGTCTTCTTCACGTTCTTAGCTCCTTTTTCTACGCCTAACATAACTATTTACCTGTTTGGCATCTCAATTTTCCTCACTCCACCTAGTACATTCTAATGCTACTTCTTCTTCAACTGCAACAGCTAGCTCTATGCATAATCGTTGTCGTTTGGTTTATCATTAAGGTTTCTAAGCATCGTTGAAGTTATCATGGATGGTTTCCAACCTAGAAAGGAGGTTTAATGGTTGTCAAAATTTTTGAGTAATCCCTTATTATTTTTCAAACTTGGAACGTCAGTATCAGTGTCACTATCATAACCTTATTACTATTTTTTTCTCAGTGGGGATCAATGGTGCAACTATTTTGTATAGATGGATGAAGAATTCACGTAAAGAAGTATTGATGTCATTAACGACTTGAGGGAGAAGAATGAGCTGTTAGCTATAAAAGCAGAGCATGTCAAGAAGTATTGCTGGAAAGGAGTTTGGTTTCTACTCTTATTTTCTTAGACTACATTAGTAGTAGTATTTGGCATGTATTTAAAGTAAAAATGAAATTGGTTTTAATAGGTTTCATTATAAATGTATGTATTAACAAGGCTATTACTAGCTTATGAAATCTAAATTATAACTGCGCGTGTTATGCTACCACTGATAATGTAAATCATGTTCAAACTTACTAAAACTGAACTAAGGCAAATGCATGATCCAAAAAATGATGCCACATACATCAAGCTACCTATTAAAGGAATAAGTAAGGGGAACATATGAAACTGGTCAAGAATGCAGTATCCAATTTTTCCATTATTTTATCATTTTGAAACATTATGGCAGGTCCCAATCAAAGTTTCTTAAAATAAAATTGAGTTCTATCTAGGGTGAGAACAACCAAAGATTTTAGTTGGAGTTGTTGTCTTCCTTTATTCATTGAATGAGTTTAAATTGAAGAAAAACATAACAATTTTTCCTAATAGCATAGACCTTTTTAAAATGCATAATGGCACATTAGGCCGGTTCAAAGGTAAGCATGACAAGACGTTAGCGAGTCCCTTTTTTCTGAGTTCTTAAAGTCCAATGGCATCTGTAATGGCATAATAACCAAACAATTGGCCAATGATGTGAATACGCAACATCAAAACACTTAGCCAATAACTTAGATGGCAAAAAGGTCAATTTCAACCTCAAGTTTTCAATCAAAATATAGGTCAGACCCTAACATTTCAGAGTGTTTAAAAAGAACCCTAACATTTCAGAAACGTTAAAAAACAATCATAACTTTTTAAAAACGTTCAAAAACAATCCTGGTCAAACTTTCGTCAAGTCAAACCGTTAAATGCCACGTGGTGCACTCTGATTGGCCCGCAGATCTCTGCGTGTCCCACATGCCACGTGGCATTTTTTTTCAAAATTTTTTTATGTTGGTCCCACAAACTCCCACGTCATCTGTCACGTGGCATGTGGGACCTGCAGAGATCTACGGCCAATCAGAAAGCGTCACGTGGCAGTTGGTTATTAGCTTATTAAATTACCTTAAATATACGTTGTGTTGCACAATAATATTACTTCTGAGGCTAGCATAATTGGTAAGACGTTTGGCTTAAATGATGAAGGTCTTGAGTTCGATTAGCACAAGTTGCAGCTGAGTTGTCGTCCTTTTTTCAAAACGACATCGTTTTGGAAGGCCTAATTATAATGACAGACCGTCCTCTGCGTAGATCGAACCAATGACCTGCCCCTACGCAAAGAGACAGTTTCACCATCCTTCCACAGCTGGTTACCTACCATAATATACAGCACATATTTATTTAAAGATTGAATGTGAGAGATATAACCAACAGCCACGTGGCGCACTCTGATTGGCCCGCAGATCTTTGCGGGTCTCACATGCCACGTGGCAGATTACATGGGAGTTGTGGGACCTACATAAAAATTTTTTGAAAAAATGCCACGTGGCATGTGGGACTCGCAGAGATCTGCGGGCCAATTAGAGTGTACCACGTGGCACTGCCACGTGGCATTTAACGGTTTGACTTGACGGAAGTTTGACCAGGGTTGTTTTTGAACGTTTTTTAAAAGTTATGATTCTTTTTGAACGTTTCTGAAATTTTATGGTTCTTTTTGAACACTATGAAATGTTAGGGTTTGAGCTATATTTTGATTGAAAACTTGAGGTTGAAATTGACCCTTTTGCCTAACTTAGACACATGCACAGTTATTGCATGACGAGACGTTAGCGGGTCACTTTTCTTCTGAGTTCGTGAAGTATAATGGCATAATAACCAAACACTTGGCCACTGATATGAACATGCAACATCAAAACACTTGGCCAATAACTTAGACACGTGCACAGTTATTGCATGGACAAATACTTTGGATTTGGCTTTGATGTACTCGTAGCCTTTCTGAACAAAACACATTACAAAATAACAAATTAAGTAATGGTAATGTAAAGTGTGCTTCAATACATCATATTACTTGTTAAATTCAGGACACTCCACACATGACATTAGATTACAATGCCGATTCCAAATTTTCCATAGTTAAGTGAAATTAAGGCACGATGCCAGCTTATCTTTTTATTCCATGTGTTTTTGTTCGATCTCATTATGAAATAGCAAAAATTAAACTTACTTCTTTATTTTTGAAGATGATACATCTACTATTTTTGTAACAACAATATTTGAATTAATGTACCATTGTTAAAGGATGTTTTGAATGCATTTGGCTCAATCCCGAGTCTGCAATTGAACCAAATAGTGTTCTGTTCCTTATTTTATCAGTATTAGGACCTAGAAAATCAAGATTCAGTATGAAGATCTATGAAAGCAAGAACAAACAAAAACTTTCTTACCTTCTGTAATCACATTTGTGGGTCTCGCGTCATGGAGAGGTACTCTAGTAGCCAGTACCCACATACCGCGAGACCCGCCTCTATTCCTGTAACTAATGTAGTATAGATATCCCTAAAAGAAAATATTTTTTTTAAAATTGTTAAGTTTTGTAATTTGTAGGAGACAAAAATAAATGCTTGGAATGATGTCAACCAATATCATTACTTGAGGTAGTGTTTAGAATTTGTAGAATTCATTTGCAATTTTAATTTTTTATATTTAGAATAAAATAAATTATTCATTTTAATTATGTTATTTACATTATACAAAATTCAATATCCATTAAAATAGTTGAGATTTCCAAATGAATTTTTTAATTTTAAGAGACACTTTTTTATCTCCTAAAACTACCTTATTAACGTTCATAAGTTTATTTTTAGTGGAATTATAATTTAATTTAATATTTTATTATATTTTCAAGATACTATTATTAGTTTAGTTCATATATATAAATAATAATTTAATATATAAAAATCAATTTAATAAATTAATTTAGTTTAGTTTAATTAACTATATGTTTTTTGCTTTAGTTAATATATATAAACTAATAATTTGATATAACATAATAGATTGATCCTTTTAGTATGCTTTTCTAGGTTTAGCTTTGTCGTTACCGAGCTTCCTTTTGGTGTGCTTTTCAAGCTTAAGCTAATTTATGGTTGATTTTATTATGCATTTCATACCACAAAATCCCTAATTGTACGTTGTTTTGACTATAATTTGAAAAATAGTTTATTAGACCTAGTGAACTACAACAGTTGCATTAGGCTCGGTGCTTTTTATTTCCCTTTTTTTTTTCAATTAAATTTTCCATAATAAATTCACTCATTATTGATCTTAATTTCTTCTTTATTATAAACATTAAAATACATATTATCATTATGAACAAGTATTGATTCAATTTTAATTCAACAATAATAAATTCATGTTTCAACTTTTAACATTCAGAAAATTTTTGCACTATAGATTTTCAACGTTAAATTAATTTTTTTATTGTTTAAATTTGCGAGGATATACTCGTATTATCTAATATTTAGGTTGCCCTATAATTTCATAGGGCCTGGACTAGAAGCTATAACCCACTTTAGGAAAGACATTGCACTCTAAATCATCCATCTTGTGAGCCCATACATTAGGATCTGTATATAAGTGACACAACTTAAAAAATAAAATCTATTCACCTAATTAACTACTTTCATATGGGCCTTTTTTAAATTGGGGGCCTATTTCAAATTTTAGATTGTGTAGAGGTGGAACCAGCCCATAATACAATGAACATGTGCCTATAGATTAAACATGTTAACAAATTTTTTTCTACCTAGAATAAATCTTCATTAATGAGAACACCTAAAACATGACAAAAGCATACTTCTAACAAAGCATTTGAAATTATTGGTCCTATATGGCATATAAGGGTAGTAAATTAGGTTCTAAAAACTTTATGCAAATCACAAAAAAGAAACTATAAAATGATAACGAATTTCAATATGCTTAGTCCTATAATGTTGAATGAGGTTCTTTGTCAAACAAATAGTGCTAGTATTATCACATTGTATGGTAATTTTATGAAGATTCAAACCATAGTCCTTAGGTTATTGTTTAAGCTATAAGACTTAAGTGTAACAATTACTGACAGTAACATATTCGGCTTTTGCTACAGACAATGCAACGGAATTTTGTTTTCTATAAAACTATGAAACTAATGCATTTCCTAAGAAATGACATGCACCAAATGTACTTTTCCTATATAATAAACTTCATGCATAGTCAACATCTAAATAACCAACTAAATCCAAACATTCATTTATATGATACCAAAGTCTTAAATCCAATGTACCACTCAAATATCAAAAAATATGTTTAACAGCTAATAAATGCGATTCTTTAGGTGAAGATTGAAAACATGTACACAAACAAACACTAAACATATTGTTAGGTCGGCTAGCAGTCAAATAGAACAAAGTATCAATCATACCTCAATATTATTTACATCTACCTCTTTACCATCTTCACCCTTATTTAACTTCATGGATGAACTCATTGGAGTGCCCAAGGGCTTCTTTTGATCTATGCCAAACCGTTGAGTAGTTCTCTTATATACTTCGATTAATTAATGAAGATGTCATCTTCATTTATTTGATTTGTAGTCTAAGGAAAAAATTCAATTCTCCCATCATGCTCATCTTGGACTCCCTACTCATACATTTAGCAAATTCTTGACACAAACGTTGTCACTTAAAATAATATCATCTACATATATCTAAATAATTAGCAAATCACTTTTATCTTTCTTAATAAACAAGGTAGTATCCACTCAACCCTTTCCAAATCCATTTTTAAGTAAAAATTCACTTAATCTATCATACCATACTTTAAGTCCTTATTTTAAACCAATTTAATCCTTTAAATAATTTGAAAACGTGTTCAAGTGCATCATGTTGTTCAAAACAACGGGGTTACTCAACATACACTTCTTCTTGTAGAAAACCATTTAAGAATGCACTTGACCTCCATTTGGAACAATTTTAAACCTATATGAGATGCAAATGCAAGTAAAAGATTAATGGCTTATAATCTAGCTATGGGAGCAAATGTTTCATCATAGTCTATTGCTTCTTCCTCGTTATAACCCTACCTACTAATCTTACCTTGTTTATGACAATATTACCTTGTTCATCTAATTTATTCTTGAAAACCCATTTAGTACCTATTATGGGGTGATTAATAGGTCTAGGTACTAAGGTCTAAACTTTGTTTTTGTTCAAATTGATTTAATTCCTCATTTATAACTAAGATCCAATTCTCATCATCTAAAGCCTCTTCTATAGTCCTATGTTCAATATTTGAAATAAAAGCAAGATGTGATAAATTAAAGTGAGAGCGAGTGGTTACCCCTTAGTGGATATCACATATAATTTGGTAGGAGGGACAATCCTTTTTGTATTTCTAATTTAGAAGTTTTTCATCTCTCCTTTCTTCACTTGGTTCAAAAATTTTCTCTTAAGAAGTTTATCCTTTGTCTTGAAGTTAAAAGCTTCTCTAATTCCTTGGATAAATCTGCATCATCAATCTCAAACACTTTCTTTCTTTCTTTCAAAAGGATTAGTCTCATCAAAGACAACATGCATGGATGATTCTATAACATGAGAATTCTTGTTATAAACTCTATATGCTGTACTAGTTAATGAATATCCCAAGAAAATGCCTTCATTTATTTTATAATCATATTTCCTCAAACTATCTTTAATGTTCAAGATATAGCATTTACAACTAAAGACTTTAAAATGACTAATTTTCTGTTTCTTACCATTAAAATTTTCATAAGGCACTTTATTCAATTTATGCCTAATGTTTACTCTATTGATAACATAACATACACAAGCAACAATTTCGATCCAAAAGTGTTTAGGTAAATGATACTCACTTATCATAGTACGAGCTATTTCTTGTAAAGATCTATTCTTTCTTTCTACTACGCCATTTTATTATGGTATCTTAGGTGCAGAAAAATTATGAGAGATGCCATGTTCATTAAAAAAAATATTTGTAAGTCCTAAAGGCACTCAAGATGGAGGTGAATTGAGTGTTAAAAACTTTCTTTCAAAATTTAAACTTAACACATAACCAATTTGATTTAATGAGATGTGCAAGAGTAAATGCCAAACTAATAAGGCATAACAAGTAATAAGTAAAGAGAGAGAAGAGAAGGCAAGACACATGATTTGTTAAAGAAGTTCAACTACCCCAAAAATAGGTTCCGTCTTCTCTCCAAATACTTGTTAGATATTATTCTTAACTAATTAAAGAAAAAATAATTACAATATTTTTCTAGGCAAGGAGTATCTTTTACAAGACAATCTTTTTCGAAGTAAAGAGAATCCTTTACAAGACAATGTTTTTCTAGGAAAAGAGGAGCCTTTACAAGATAATATTTTTCTAGACAAAGAGGAGCCTTCCCGCTCTTTATATGGCAAAGAGGAGCCTTGACAACCTTAAGCAATCTAACAATGCAAATACCCTATTT